>VTFQ01000017.1:37316974-37584474 GCA_036281575.1 Ancherythroculter nigrocauda
CAGTTTATTTACACATGCAAAATTTGAAGTTGCACAAAAAATGCTTCAAACACTAGTTTACTGATTGATCAGAGAACTGAGCTTGTTTTGAGGAGAAAACTGAAGCGATGGAGGAGAACTGTAACGCGTCTCGATCGGTCTCAGATGTGGTTTGTCTGTTCCAGGTGAAAACACGTACAAGTGCGTCTCGTGTGCGTTCTCCACCACCACCATCAGCCAGCTGAAGGAGCACTCGCTGCAGGAGCACGGAGAGACGCTCACGCTGCCCAAACTCAAAGCCGGAGCCGCCCTGCGCTCCACCCGACCCAGCGCCGAGCACAGCGACGAAAACACCCCCCTCGACCCAGAATGCACCGGTAAGACCGCACACACGGGGTTAAAGGTCAGTGCTGGTGCTGCCGAAACCAGGAATAGGCAGAATAAAGGAGATTTATTCACACAGAAATCAGTTTTTGATCGCACAGATGCAGTGAAATCACACTGATTCAGCTTTAAGAGAGAGTAAGTCATGTGACAGATGTGAAGCGCAGGTGTAGACGCTGATGTCTTTGTCGTCTCAGAGTCGGTGGCGTATCTGGAGCCGGCAGATGTTCAGCAGCAGTTGAGTCACTTCCAGCTGGCGTCTCGAGTCCAGGCCGATGTTCCGTCCAGCCCGTCTGCCTCCGCCGCCCCCCCGCCGCCGCCGGACGCTCCCGTTCCTCAGGCCCGGCCCGACTCCATCCTCACCTGCGAGTTCTGCGAGTTCAGCTCCGGATACATGCAGAGTCTGCGCAGACACTACCGCGACCGGCACGGAGGGAAGAAGCTCTTCAAATGCAAGGACTGCTCCTTCTTCACCTGCTACAAGTAAGAAATCTCTGACTGGATCAGCCTCCGTCGTCTTTACATGCACCTTTGATCTCAAATATTTCCATGAAGCCCCTCTGAGATTTTACATTAATAATACTTCAATAATGTAACAAAACATTTTTATGTTCACGGTTCTCTGATTTCGGTTAATGCTCACATGACATGCAGGCAAACTAATAAAATATTTAATATTTTTTAGTAAGTATTTTATTTTTATTTATTTTTATTTTTATTTTTTATTAAAAAAAAAAATACATATATATATATATATATATATATATATATATATATATATATATATATATATATACATATATATATTGATTCGTTGTTCTTTTTTTTTAAAAATTCTATTTTTTTTATTTCATTATTAGCTTTTCATCAACTCTTTTTTTTAATTTTACATTAACATTATGATATATAGTGTTTTATTTTGATTTGATTTGATTTTAAAATTCTTAGTTTTGATTTAATTAACTTTTCATCAACTCTTTTTTTATTTTTTATTTTAAATTATTTCTTTTAATTTTACAGTAACTACATGATAAAATATTTCATTTTTAGTGTTTTATTTAGATTTTTTTTTAAATATTTAATTTTTTATGAGTTAATTATTAGCTTCCATTAATTTATTTTGATTTTTTTTTTAATTAAATGAACATTTTTATGATTTCCTTATCAGCTTTTCAACTCTTTTTGATTTGTCTGAATATTTAAATTATTTATTAATTTAATTTAATTTAATTTAAATAATATTATATTATAATATAGCTTTTCATCAATTCTTTTTGATTTGATTTGATTTTTAAATTTTAACATTACATGATAAAATATTTAATTTTTAAGTGTTTTATTTTGTTTTTATATATATATTTATTATTTTTTTATTAATTTATTAGCTGTTCATGAATTTATTTTGACTCTTTTATTTTGAAACTTTATTTTAAATTTACATTTAACTTTTTATCAACTCTTTATATTAACATCACATGATAAAATACATTTTTTTAGTCTTATTTTGATTGATCAATTAATTATTAGCTTTTCATCAACTCTTTCATTGTTATTTAAAAAAAAAAAAAATGTAAATTGTACATAAACATTATTATAAAATATTTAATTTTTATTATTAAATTATTAGCTTTTCATAAATTTACTTCAGTTTTTTTACTTTGAAATTCTTTATTTTAATTTGACAGCTGATTATTAGCTTTCCATCCACTCACGAACCCAATCTAGAGTTTGGTAGGCAAAATGATTTATAATATCAGACATCAGTCTCGAATCTAATCGCGTGTGTGTGTGTGTGTGTGTGTGTGTGTGTGCTTTTGTTTATATTACATTGTGGGGACCAAATGTCCCCATGATGTAATATAAACCTGAGTTCACCTACATCGTGGGGACCAGCCAGCGGTCCCCACAATGTAAATGGGTTTATAAATCATATAGAATGAGTTTTTGTGAAAAAGTAAAAGTTTGCACAGTTTCCTGTGAGGGTTAGGTTTAGGGGTAGGGGCAGGGTAGGGGGATAGAATGTACAGTTTGTTCAGTGTAA
Organism: Ancherythroculter nigrocauda; assembly: GCA_036281575.1. Lineage (NCBI taxonomy): Eukaryota > Metazoa > Chordata > Actinopteri > Cypriniformes > Xenocyprididae > Ancherythroculter > Ancherythroculter nigrocauda. The sequence goes on from VTFQ01000017.1 coordinate 37,319,379, forward strand.
AATGCATTGAAGTCTATGGAAAGTCCCCACAATTCACAAAAACAAACATGCGTGTGTGTGTGTGTGTGTGTGTGTGTGTGTGTCAGGTCTACGTTCACGCTGCATGTGGAAGGCGGTCACAGCAGCGGCGCGGAGGAGCCGCACAAGGACCTGCGCTGCCCCTTCTGTCTGTACCACAGCAAACACAAGAGCAGCATGATCGACCACATCGTCCTGCACAGAGGTGAGCGACACACACTTTAATAATCAAACTGCGTGTGAAATGTGTTTTATTATTTATTGTATCATACAGTTACACCATGAATATTCATTCTGCCTCTCTTATTAATGAAAAAGTCCAATGCTGCAAGAGAAAGAAAACAAAGTTCCTTCCCAGTAAAGTAGGGCAAGGTTATCCGATGCAGTTCCACAGGAAATAAAAGACAGCTGGATGAGCGTGAGTCTGATCATGTGTTTGTGTCTCTCAGAGGAGCGCGTGGTGCCGCTGGAGGTGTCGCGCTCGAAGCTGTCGCGCCATCTGGAGGGCGTCGTGTTCCGCTGTCACAAATGCACCTTCACCTGCTCCAGCGAGCAGAACCTGCAGCAGCACATCCAGAAGCACGAGGAGCTGAAGCCGTACCAGTGCCAGCTCTGCTACTACGACAGCAAACAGCTGCACGAGCTGGAGATTCACCTGCGCGAGGAACACAAGGTGCTGGTTCTGCCGTAGATCAGCGGGAAATGCTACCGCTGCTCTTTAAGGCACAGTATGTAAGTTTGGCCACTAGAGGTCGCTCATTCAAAACAAAGGCGTAGCTGAACGAGCGTGGAATCATGGGAGATGATGGCGTCACCTCCACGGCCGACAGGAATCAGGCAGAAATCATGATTACAGATAGTTTTATTAACGTTCCTGTGGAATGAAGCAGGACGGCTTTTATCATGCTTTTATGCCGCAGTCGTTTTGGTGTTTGTTTATTTTACGATTAAAGTTAAGTTTAACGTCCGCCTTCTTCCCTGAACATGAACTTTGCTACAGTCACATTTGATCACTTAAATTCACATACAGGTCACTTTATCTGACGGGTTAAAATTGTGATGTAACTTACTTGCTCAAAACAATCATACTAAAATACATTTGAGTGTGTTTAAAGTTATGTTATAAAGTGATATTAGAATATTAATAAAAGCTGGGTGATTAGTGTTGCTAAATGACATGCAGTTAATTTCAAAACATTGTATGGTGCTGTATTACTGATGCTACAAATAAAGCTGTTTCTGATTACGCCATGTTAGACAGAAAAAAATAGTGTTGTCTGATTTACTTTTTGAGTACAAAAATGTGATATCGTGGATATGACGTCATTGACAGGCAACGCGATTTCTCTGGATTTAAATATTGTTGAAAACATTTGGGAAACAAAATATATGACACTGTTCTAGTGTCTAAAAATCTTACATATTGTGCCTTTAAGACAAAACTGGAAACACTTTAATTTGTTAACATTAGTTCATATCGCATAAAAAAAGATGCACATAAATTCTGAAAATGCATATAAAAAACACATTATCTGACAAGAAAACTATGATGGAAACACATTTACCCAATAAATCCCTCAAAACTTGCATTTTTATTACTGATATTTTGCACCAGGAAGTGATGATTTTGTTCTCTTGAACACATGAGATGGAAACGCTTCTTTATTTGCAAATGTGTTATGCAATACTCCAATTTTGCGCAGAAGTTAAAATCCCAACTGTGGACGGAAACGCAGCTAGTGACACGCGTGACCTGACCTCAGTCTAACCGATCGTCCGCAGGTGATCCGTAACTTTGAGCTGGTGGGGCGCGTGAACCTGGACCAGCTGGAGCTGATGAAGGACAAGATGAAGGACGCCAGCAGCAGCGAGGAAGAGGAGAGAGAGGAAGCCGAGGCCGTAGAGGAGGCAGACGAGGAAGAGGAGCAGGAGGAGGAAGAGCTGATGGATGAGGAGGAGGAGGAGGAGAAGCTTCCGGAGGAGACGAGCAGCCGCACGGAGGCCGCAGGTAACGGCGTTCATCACGTTCACTCATTCTGAGTCTGGATGTAAAGAGAATCAGGAGGCGCAAAATGTAAAACAAGTACAACATAAAACACTACAAATAATGCATGTCTGCCCATTATATAATCACAGTCCACTTTAGGTCACAATCAGATGTTATTACAAGCACTCGATGATGCTAATTGCAGCTGTAATGCACTTGTTACCCAGCTGTGATTATATTTTCTGAGATTCGTATATGAGGAAAAATGCAGGCGTGAATTAACAATCAGTCGTTTTGTGTTCTGTTCGCTTTATCACATCGCTCTAAACTGTTTTTGAAGCATTAAATATGGTTTTAATGTGACGATCAGCTCAATGTCTGATGCATGTGTTCAAAGGAACTTTATTTTTAACATAATAAAATGCCAAACAAAACAGACATTTAGAAAAGCCTCTGACAGTCGGTTAAGAAGTAAAATCTTTGAAATGAAATACTAATATACTGAAGCAAAATCATTCCCGTCGCTCAGACAGCTCAGGGTTCGATTCCCAGGGAATGCATGAACTGATCAAATGATTATCTTGAATGCAACGTTGTTTAGATAAAAACATCCGTCTAATGCATGAATGTAAATGCAAAATGACACTAAATTGATTGTTTAAAGATACTAACGTCATGTTTAGGATGTTTTCTGCTCGTTTGTTCAGTGAATGTTGTGTTCAGTCACAGTTTTGTCGTGATGCAGGTGTTGCGGTTCCGGAGTCTCCGGTGAAACGGTATCCGTGCGAGTTCTGCGGCCGCACGTTCACGCTGAGCACGGAATGGGAACGACACGTCCTTCGACACGGCATGTGAGTCCCACAATCACTGTGAATGACTTAAAGGGATAGTTCAAAAATCCTGTCATCATTACTCGTCAAAACCTTCGTTCATCTTCAGAACTCGAATGAATATATTTGAAATGAAGCGATTTCTGTCCCTCTATTGAAGCTCTGATGCTTTAAAACATTCATAAAGAGATGAAGTGAATGTAGTAGTTTAATTCGATGGACAGGCTTCGATTCGCATTCGATAACCGCAAGAACAAACCTCATTGTACCAAATTTGAGTCCATATGCATTTATTTCACCATCTTGTTTGGATAGACTTTATTAAAAAAATCTTAAAGATGAACGAAAGTCGTACGGGTTTGGAACGACATGAGGGCGAGTAATTTCCATTTTCAGGTGAACTAACCCTTTAACCCTTAATGTACCATAGCAGTTGAACATGCATGAGGTAAAGTCACATGATCTGATGCTTTCAGGACTGTTAACGGCAACAAGAAAGACGGCAGTCCTCTTCCCTCATCAGCAGCTCTGCCTCTGATTGGTCCAGCAGCTGTGATTGACAGGGGGCTGGACCTATCCACCAACACTGTGGACGCTGCGAGGGCGGATCAACCTGACCAATCCAAGTGTCCGATTCAGAACGAGGAAGACATAAAGACGCTGGAGACCAAAAACGACCCTTAGGAGCGAAACGAAAGCTGTAGAGAAACACGTCCGTTGGCTTAAGAATGTCGTACGTTGTTTTTTCGTCTGTCTGTTTATCGTTTGTTTTGGCTGCTTCACGATTGTTTTCGGTTTTAAAAGCTAGATTTGGAGTATTGGTAGATGTTTGTTCAGTTGCTGAATCTTACACTGAAATTTTACAAAGTGTGACTTGGTCCCTCAGGACAGATGTTGATATATTGGTAACCAATAGTGAATGAAACCGTGAGCTGGATATTCCGATCGAATCTCGAGTCCGAAAAGCCAGAGATTTTCCACTTTCGAAGCACTTTTTGCCATTCGTTTAATACAGACACCAACGTACGTAAAGAATCGAATGTCTTCCGCCGCGGTGAACGCGCGCACTGATAGTCTTGAAGACGGTGTGTCGCGCTTCGCGCCCGTCACAGACGAGAAACGAGAGGCGATCCACCCGGAGCGTTTGGGATTCGGTCTGAATATGCCGACTGACGGTTTCTGTTTTTTTACATTTTAGCCTTGTGTTAATCTTCCTGTAGCTGAATTCCTTGAGGAATAGTTGTGATCTTATTTATCTAGATAATCTTGATTCTTTTAGACACGATTTTAGAGTATCAACACTTGCCCCAGAAAACAAAACTCGTAGCAGATTGCTACTTTTTGAAGATTTCGGCCACTTCCCGGCTCATCTTGCACTTAATAACGATTGAACGATCATCGTCCGTCGGTCCCGAGACGTGTCGAACATCGATGGGTCAAAATCACGTGTTTCTGCCGACCTCAGGTAGATTTTCCTCCCGTCCGTCAGTGTGTTTAAAGGAATATTCTGGGTTCAAAACAAGCAGCTCTGTAATTGCGTTTCAAAATACGCCACGAGTTTTACACTGGAACAGATGCTTGAACAAAGATACGAGATTCAGTATTTTACCGTGATTTTTTTGGGTTTGTATAAGCTGAAGGACGATCACTTCCGGTTCTTGAACTCGGATTGTTCCTTTAAAAGAGGAAGAGACTCCCAGGCTTAGCAAAGCCGTTTTCCCGTAAGGCTGAGATTGTACGTGATGGAAGTTGCTGCTCGAAAACCCCAAAGCCTTATAGACGCGGATGTTAGACGCTTCCCTTCCAGCATCGGCTGGATCCGTGAAGCGGAAGTTCTCGACGTATCCATCGTTTAAACACACGACTACAGAAAAAAAACAAACCTCTTCTTGGTACCAAAAGTGTCGCTTCCCAAAGTCCCAAAGCTCTGGTAGCCCGAGATATGATTGTCTTTCCCGAGCAATGACTGGACATTGCGGAGGGCGAACCCAGCTGCCTTCTGGGTAATCTGCATGCCGTTTTGCAGCCGTGTATAAACTCGAAGCTAAGTGTTTGAAACTGTGCTGTTTCAGAACGGGGTCTGTTCCTTTAAGTGTTGTTCTGATATTTAACTTAAACAAAAAAAGAAAAAAAGAGAGAGAAGAATAGAAAGAAAGAAAAATACAAATCAATAGATGACGTCTCTTTTTCGTTTTTTAGCTCTCCACTGTTCAAAGCTGTTGTAAATGTTCTGGTTAAGAGAAAAAAATACTAAAAAAAAGACCTTTTGTACCCTTAAAACCCTTCATAAGGAGTAGCCCAGCCTTTCTAAAAGACGCCCGTGTAGAGAACCATCAGAAATAAGCTTTTAAGACTCTATCGTGACACACTGGATATCTGTATATATACGCTTTAGTTTTTATGGTTTCCCTTTAATTCTCTCTTCCTGTTGAAGGTGCGCCATAGTTGACCTTAGATCTCCTGCGTTTGGCCTTTCTTCTGTGAAACTCCTGATGATTTCTGATGGTGGGTTGTGATGTCGACTAGACTGGTTGTTTACAGTTTTATTCCTTTGATTTCTCTATATTCTGTAAATATTGTAATTCATTGTCTTTTTTTAACTTGGTAATAAAGTTATCAGATAACCTAAACGCACGCGCTTCCGCTGTTTTCTGTTTCGGAGACGAATCTTTTGTGATATTAGAGATGTTTCTGAATTTAAAAAAAAATATTTTGTGGTCAAACATATCATATACAATGAGCTTCTTCCTGGGTGGTGACATCACTAACCCTAAAATTTGCATAAACCCCGCCCCCGAGAACACACAACAAAGAAGGCGGGGCCATGTTGGGCTGCTTTAGAGAAGAGGAAGAGTTGTTGTAGTCGAGTGTTGTTGCCATGCCGTCATTTTACACCAAACGAGGGTCAATTCAACACAAAAGATGAACATGACGGCACATGCTAGTGGATGAGTTGAATCAACTCCACAGCAACTACATCAATTTATCCACTAACCATTCAGAAACGTCTAAAAGTCTCTCCATCAGTGTCGACTCCGGTTTGAACAATGTAAGGCTGAAAACTTTACTCATTTTGGCTGCGTGAGATTCTCCAGCTTTGTTGTTGTTGAGCTGTTAAAGCTCCGCCCTCTTCTGGAGCAGCAGCAGCTCATTTGCATTTAAAGGGACACACAAAAACGCTGTGTTTTTGCTCACACCCAAATAGGGGCAAATTTGACAAGCTATAATAAATGATCTGTGGGGGATTTTGAGCTGAAACTTCACAGACACATTTTTTAAATCATTATTTCATTCATCAAATCAAAGTGTAACCAACACGCAGAAAGCTGTTTTGTTGATATGTGATCAGAAAGATCATAAAACATTTACCATAAAATGGTACAACCATTATATTTATGATTCCAATTCATGATAAACCCCTTAAAATGTTTTTGGAACTTTTTGATTGAACAAAATTTTACCAGAGTTCAACCATATATCTCGCAGAACAGAGAATACATTTACACAAAACTCAAAGATTTAAAAATGAGTTTTTTCTTCATTTGACATTCGTCTTTAGTTTGGAAACCCCCTGAGGAGTTTTACCCTGACAGTGTTGTTATAATGCGCCTCACGACGGTGAGACGACGATCTGTGAGGTAAGCGAGCTCCGGGGAGAGAAATAAACGCTTGTGTTCAAGGACAAAATGTCAGGAGTTGAAATACAATGCAATTCCATGAGCAGCTTCCCTTTGGAGTTTTCCGGTTCCAGTGTTTTGAGGTGAGAGGAAAACCCTGATAAATCCCACAGAGGATGACCTCTACAGAGACTTTCCACACGAGACTTCATCTCCAGAACGCCAGGAAGAGCAGAGCTCTGTTTGTGCGCGAGCGTCTCGATGCGGTTTTGATTGAATGTTTCTTCAGGGTCGAGGAGGACAAAGACAGAAACATCATTTCCCTCCAGTCCATCAGTCTGAAGTGGATGACAAGCATTCAGATTACATGAAGCAAAGTCTCTGATAAAGCTTTGACCTTCAAGATGTCAGTAGGAGCTGTTGAGTTTTCAGTGGATTTTGTTCAACCCCCCCAAAAAAATGTTCTAATAACATTTTGCAGATGTTTCCATTAAAGGCGCAGTAAGCAATTTCTGAGAAATGCTGTGAATATTTGAAATCACCCAAACAAACACGCCCCTACCCAATAGGATCACACCCCTACGTTGACAGCTCCGCCCCCAAATTCACAAACACACTATGCAACACAGGCACCTCCCCCTAATGAGTGGACACGCCCCTTACTGCTGATTGGCTACAATTGTGTTTTGTCGCAATCCACTTTCAACAGCATTTCCCTGAAATGTTTATTTCAAGATTTTTGAATGTTTTAAAAAGTTACGCAAACGTATTATTCTTCAAACATTATGGGAACGTTACTTTTGAATGTTCTCTGAACGTTCCGAAACGAGTAGTAACGTTTAAAAAACGTTAGATGAATGTCAAACTAAAACATGCTCATTGAACGATGTGTAAATAATGTTTTTGTGCTAACGTTTTGAGAACATTATTAGAGATCAGATAACATTGAACGAATGTTCTATTAACGTTACAGGAAGAACGTTTGTTCATAACATCATAATTCAAGTGTTACTATGATGATGCATCACATCCTTTAGTAAATGATCAACCAAACCAAATTTCTGTAAGAGCAAGTTTATTTTGTCACATCACTATCAGTGTTAATGCATATAAATTATTTGTATACAAACAAATCTTTCCGGTTTGAGCAGCTGATGATAAAGAAGTCACGTCTGAAACCCGATAGAAGAGATTGTGTTTCCAGAGCTGCTTTTATTTCACAGCTATAACATCATCTTTTAAAAATATCTGCGAGACACGAGGGATCAGCGGATCAGAACTTCAGACGAGTGTTTCGGCAGGAGGAGACCCCGGAGACCCTTCAGAGACGCAGACGAATTCTGCCTTTAAACAACCAGAGAAGAGTGTGATGAGAGAGAGACGGACACATGACCAGACCGATGAGAAATTTCTCAGGAATATTCCCTTCGCTTGAAAACACGTTAATGTCATGATCAAACCAGTGTAAAGAAAATGCATTTATACTGCCGGTTCTGTATATGTTTTTTAATACATTTACATTTAAGCATATGAGTTTTTAATTCTGCTGAATGAAAAAAAAAATTATTAGTTCATCTTAAATGGTTGTTGTGTGTCTGTCGAAACGAAACACACTGTAGATACATGGAAATATGTGTGATTTGAAAAAGATGAACGTGTAAAAAAAAAACGTGCTTCTCTTCCACATGTGAACTCTATTTCTGCATTATAGGCCATTTTATAGCCTATAGATTGGCCGAAATACTTTACACCAAAGTATGCATGCTAAATAATTGAACGTTAATGTGGTGTAATTATGCTAACAGGGTTTTATTATTATTATTGTTGCTGCTTAGATTTCCAAATACCTGCAGTACTCCGACTCTAAATTGCGTAAGCATGCTAAGAACTTTTTATTAGAGATGCACCGATATATCGGCTAATAATCGGTATGGCCGATAAAAACAAATTTTCACACTATCCGCCGATAGTTTAAAAACAGATGATAGTCAGGGCCGATATATCCTGTCAATCAAAGGAGGGCAGGAAAATGAACTGAATTTGTGCTTTGTGTAAAGAAAATGCTATAAAAAAAAAACAGTTTGATGTTTAATATTAATAGTAATTATATGAATTAATAACATTCAAACAATATTAATTTAATGTTCAGAATTTAGTTAATGTGTGTTAATATTAATTTGTATTTCCAACTTGTTTTTGCTTCTAAACAAAGATCGAAAAAGAACTTGAATCATGTTTAGTCTCTTATTATTAGCGACACCGGTGGCCGTTAAGTGAACTGCAGCAGCGACTTACTGCTTGTACTTGCGCACCATTAATGCATGAGCACGAGCAGTAAGTTGCTGCTGCAGTTCACTTAACGGCCACCGGTGTCGCTAATAACCAGGGTTTCTGAATTCTACATACTGTATATAAAGAATTTTTTCTCATAACATTAACATTTATAAAGCATTAGTGAAATTTGTGAGAACTTTCCCTGTCAGCCGGGATACACCACAGACAAAAGTAGATGTTTTACATTCATGAGTCATTGATTCTGTCCTCATGGAGTTTGACAGGCTCTCAGAAGAGATGAAGAAGTACACATTTAGGCTAACATGAGGGTGAATAAATGATGGCAGAATTTCCACGTTCGGTTGAACTGTGGCTCAAAATGAAGAGGATAATTTGAGCAGAAGTGGCTGATCCTCTGGGCGTTCTGAAGGTTGAGCCCCAGACCGTAAGGTGACTTCACACGCAGGGTCATGTCCTTTAGGGCGAAACCTTTCATATTTTATTAAAAGGTGTGCTGAATCTCCCTGTTGTATAATTCATTGTTCTCAGACTCTGTGGACGTTCTGCAAACTGTGCATCCCGTGCATTATTATTAATCTACACTCGGCTAAAAGAGGGATTAAATTTCAGACGCCATTGGCAATCATTTAAGCAATGCATATTGATTATTAATCTAAACTACAATTATGTGACGTCCCAGAAAACTGGGAACGTTCTCAGAACATTCTAGCAATGTTCTCTCAAAGTTATGAACAAACGTTCTTCTAGTAATGTTAATGGAGTTCATTAGTGCTTGCCCACTTTTTCAGCGCACTGGTTCCGGTTTTATGCCGAATTTCAAACCCTGCAAGATTATTAACCCCCTGGTATTGGTAGGTTTAGGAGTAGGTGTGGGGGAGGGGTTGAGATTAGGCAATCAGGTAGTGACTTCAACGAGGGGGGTCAAAATTTGGCACAACACCGTAAGTATATTTTCCATTCATTTCTCACATAGGGATTTTTTTTTTTTTTTTTAAAAAGGCTTCATTAAAGCATTATATGCCATAAACCAAACCAACAAGCTTCAGGGCGAATCATATCATTACAAACTTTGATTTGAAGAAAAAATTATTTGAAAATCAGACAAAAATACAAGACTGTGAACTTAACGGCTTTAGTGAGCAAAAGAACTACAATCCCATGAAGCGTTACGAACAGCATAATCGTATTAAAAACAATAGAGAAATATAAAACTACTCTTTTAAAAACAATATATTTTAAGTTTATTGCAAAATATGCCTATATATTCACATATTTAAGTGTTTTGAGAGCGTAGTGAAACTCGATTACACCATTCGCAGTGCTTCATGGGAGTGGGCGGAGCTAACAAGCTTTTTTGGTGTGATTTACTCACAGCAACTCTCTGATTGGTGGGTTTTCTGTACAGCATCATGGGTAATGTAGTTTTTTACCATGAATTCTGCTGTGAAACACTATTATTTTAAAACTAAGTTGAAATAATGTGGGCTGACGGCTTCAACAGACAGAAATACCATCGATTAACATCCTCGTAGCTCACAGCAGGGCTGACTTTAATGGTTTATAAGTTGTTGTTAAATTTAATTTCCCTATGGAGAAAATGAATGAGTTTTTATTTCCGGAACCGATTGTTGCGCTCTATAGAATGTTCGTTCAGAGTTATCTGATCTATAATAATGTTCTCAGAAAAAACTTTTTCTGAAACGTTTTAGTTGGACGTTCGACTAACGTTTTTTAAATGTTACTACATGTTTCAGAACTTTCAGAGAACAGTCAAAAGTAATGTTCCCATAATGTTTGAAGAATAGAATGTTCCCTTAGCATTCACATAAAACTGGACATTTTGACTAGTTGGAGAATATTCAAAAATAACTTTTCATAACTTGATAGAAAAACGTTCTTAGAACATATTTCTGTTAGCTAGATTTGCTCTCTCGTTCTGAAATGAGAGAAATTACATGATTATTGACTGTGCGATTAGTAATGCAGAATCATTGGTATTCTTGCCTGATTCCCACAGAGTCTCTTGGCAGATCTGAGTCACTCGATGACGTACACGTTTGAGGGGCCCGGCTGCAGGCGGCGGCCCCTATTGTTTCTGCATCTGTTGCGTTTCCACTCTTTCCATTTTCTCGAGGAGGTGCGGCAATGGAAGGCTTTGAAAACAAGCAAAACATTGATGTTATAAGTGACTGACGATGCCAATCAGTGACTATATATTTACCCGGAGGGGAACTACACCTGATCATTCATGTTTTTATTTTTAGTTGAAGTTAGACCAGTGCTTAAAGGATTAGTTCACTTTCAAATTAAAATTTCCTGATAATTTACTCTCCTCCATGTCATCCAAGATGTTCATGTCTTTCTTTCTTCAGTGGAAAAGAAATGGAGGTTTTTGAGGAAAACATTCCAGGATTTTTCTCCATATAGTGGACTTCACTGGGGTTCAACGGGTTGAAGGTCCAAATGTCAGTTTCAGTGCAGCTTCAAAGAGCTCTACATGATCCCAGACGAGGAATAAGAGTCTTATCTAGAGAAACCATCTGACATTTTATATATATATAAAATATATATATATATATATAAGTTTTAACAATAAATGCTCATCTTTCACTAGCTCTCTTCTTCTTCTTCTCTATTTGAATTCCGGCAGTGTAGACACTGCTAAGTGTTTTACTGCCCTCCACAGGTCAAAGTTTAAACTAATTGTTATATACTTGCACTAGCATATTGTATATGACAATTTAGTTCTAAGAAGAAGAGAGCTAGTTCAAGATGAGCATTTATGATTAAAACGTATAAAATTTTTACTTTTATTTTTTTAGAAAACAAGTGATGGTTTCTCTAGATAAGACCCTTATTTCTCGTCTGGGATCGCTGTAAACTGTCATTTTGACCTTCAACCGTTTGGACTCCATTGAAGTCCACTATATGGAGAAAAATCCTGGAATGTTTTCATCAAAAACCTTCATTTCTTTTCAACTGACGAAAGAAAGACATGAACATCTTGGATGACATGGAGGAGAGTAAATTATCAGGAAATTTTAATTTGAAAGTGAACTAATCCTTTAAAGCCAAAATACAGTATAGTTGTGATGTCAGGTTAGGGTTAACGGATTTAACCAGTTTTATTTTAACGCTATCACCCTGGGCTGCGTTTCCCAAAAGCATCGTAAGCTTAAGTTGATCGTAGCTCCATTGAAACCAATGGAGCTACGATCAACTTAGGCTTACGATGCTTTTGGGAAACGCTGCCCTGATTGAGATCAGATAGCGTTTCTTATATCATAAGAAAACTCTATTTTTGCGTAAACGCAACAAAAACTCAATTTCCCATCAGCGCTGTGTCCACTGACGCATGCGCAGTGCGGCGTAAGGGGGGACGGGCCGTCGAGTGTTTATGCGCGTTATGGCGGCGGACAGGCTGTGATGAGCCACGGCGAAAAAAAACACAGCCAGCGATCCAGCCCTCGATCAGTTTCCACAGCGGCGACACGGACGAACGTGAAAATGCAGATCACGCTGAAAACCCTCCAGCAGCAGACGTTCAAAATCGACATCGACGCGGAGGAGACGGTGAGAGACGAGCGCGTGAGAGGAGCGCGCGCTGCTAGCGGCTAACAGCTAACGGATTTCTGTCAGCAATGTCACGAAAACACTCCATTAAGCCACTCAAATGCACCAGAATTAAACTCTTATGCTTTATATGATCACATTAGGCGCGTTTCTGTGCGCGCGCGCCGCTGTTTACGGAGTTCTGTGAGGCGTTTTAGCATTAGCATGTTAGCTGCTCGTAAAATGAGTTTTTACTTCAGTCGAAACATAAGCAAAGTTTTCTAAATGAGACACAAACGCACTGCAATTACTTCAAAATCTATGTAATTAGCATTTAAATATCAATATGAGTTTTTAGAAGTGCCAGGCGGATAATTAAGGGGTAATTTGAGTGTTTTAGCAAGTCATGCTGTGCTGTTATAAATTGTTTAACGTGTGTTTGTGTGTGTTGTTAGTGTGTGTGATATAAACACACAACTATCTGTGTGTGTTTCTGGTCTGTTAAGGTGATTTATGTGATTTCCAGACATTGAAGTGACAGAAACCGTATATTCGAGAACACAAACACATGCTTCTCTTATTTGTCTGCTTTAATTGTTCTTCTAGATGGGGACTTTCCAACATCAACAGTTGGTTTAGTTTGATGGAAGGTCACTGCTGGCTTCACTGTACCCCAGTGACTTTCATTACAGTATTTCTGTCTGTTTTCTCATGTCTGTGCTGAGTCACGTGACTGTGGCATGATCCCAGTCTTTGTCTTTTGCTCCCTGTTATCCAGTTAGATAACTGATCAAACTGTTGTTGACACTCATGTTTGTGTATTAGTGACACTATCGGATGAGAACAAAACTTCTTGTCTTAACAGCAGAATTTGTCTAAGTTTGCATCATTGATTCTGTCATTTTACTGTTTATTATTGTTTAGCTACTTTGCAACAATCTGTACTGTATAAAGCGCTATAGAAATAAAGCTGACTTGACTAATAGGGTGGATGTTTTGGGCGTTAATTTATTATTCATTCATTCATTATCCATTTTTATTCATTATTATTCAACTTGATGTGTTTTATTTAGAGTTGTTTATTTACCCTTTTTCAACTATATCTGGAACAAATGACACCTTTGTGCCGTTAAATAAATCGGCCGGACCTTTAGGAAGGAAGACGCTCGGTGCGTTTACTCCACGCTTCCTGTTGACCAGGCCTTTTGGAACAGTTTATTCTTAGAAATGGTCTTTTCCAGGAAAGCAGCAAAACCTTTCACCAAAAATATATTCTCTTTCCATATCTAGCTTCAATAAGTTTAGTTGTTTTTTCTTCAAACAGCCAGAACTCGCATCGGATCCGGTCCAAACTACTTTTGTATTTGATTTGAGATCCGATTGTGACTTTGACTTAGTTTATACAAATTATAAATTAGCGCTTTATACTATACAGATTGTTTCAAAGCAACTTCACAGTAATAAACAGAATCAATGATGCAAACTTCATCAAATACGAGATTAATTCATCTCTACAGAAGAAAATAGTCATTATTCAGTTCAATAGCAGTGTAAAATTTATCAATTCAGAAAACACTTAAAAAATAGCTGTAAAAAATGAAAAATTTACACAGTAAAATACCATTTTTCATTGAAACAGTAATATACTGTTAAAACAATGTATTCTGGGTGATTTTTGTTGTTTTCGAGAATGTTGCCTATAGGTTACTTTCTCGAAAATGACAAATAAAATTACCCAGAATTCATTGAGTTTACAGTATATTACCTTCGCATTTTACAATGCATTCTGGCTGGGTAATATTATTTGTAATTTCCGAGAAAGTAACCTTTAAGTAACTTTCTCAAAAATTACAGTTATAGCCCAGAATGCATTGATTTTACGGTATATTACTGTTATTTTAACAGTGTCAATTTTTTTTTTTTTTTTTACAGATATTTTTTAGAGTGAAGTGTCATTATTCAGATCAAATCAGTTCAAGCTCAGTTATTCGTATTATAATCGTGATAAAATAATCAACGTGATATTTGTCCCACTGAATATTTGTGCTGTTGTCCGGAGCTTTTCTCTTAAAAGGATACGTTTTCCACCCAGTGTTTTACTTAATCTTCTCAATCTGGCAACCGTGCGTCTCTCATAAAGAAGCGCTGATGATCTGACGACAGCGATAAACATGAATATTTGAGTTTAGCGATGTTGATTGTGAAGTTCGAGGCTGCGTGTGTCTTTTGATGCTACTGAATCTGCGAACAAATCTGTAATAAATCCAAACATGATTCTTGACCATATTGTTTGCAATCATGGTTGGTGAATGAATGCGATGTATGCGGCGGCTCTGTGCTACAAATTGAAAATAATTTGGATTTTTTTTTTTTTTTTTTTTACATTTTAAAACCAATACCAGCTTTTGGTTTTTTAGCTTTTTCATAATGTAAAGAAGTTGAAAACTACATATCCATCAGTCTGTTCGTAGTGTTTAGCCATTTCAAAGATGAAAAAAAGAGGACGAGTATCATTTTTTACGATCTGTACGAATATGCTTTTATAGAGCGATTTGAATCTGATTTGACTCATTTGCAACTGAATTTTTTCTCATAAAATACCTGATTTGCAAAGCACTAAACAGAAGTCGAATTAATGAATAGGGTTTAATTTACTATTATCAATACAATTGTAAGCAATAAATTCCATTACATCCAATGTGATGAAGTCAACTTTTTCAAATGCGAACAATCGTGATTAATAATTGCAATTATATTTTAGAGAAGAGGAAGAGTTGTTGTAATGCTGTCATTTTACACCGGACTGCTTCACAAACGAGGGTCAATTCAACACAAAAGATGAACATGACGGCACATGCTAGTGGATGAGTTGAATCAACTCCACAGCAACTACATCAATTTATCCACTAACCATTCAGAAACGTCTAAAAGTTGTAACTTCTTCCTGAGTCTCTCCATCAGTGTCGACTCCGGTTTGAACAATGTAAGGCTGAACACCGTCGTCATTTTGGCCGCGTGAGATTCTCCAGCTTTGTTGTTGTTGAGCTGTTAAAGCTCCACCCTCTTCTGGATCAGCAGCTCATTTGCATTTAAAGGGACACACACAAAAACGGCGTGTTTTTGCTCACACCCAAATAGGGGCAAATTTGACAAGCTATAATAAATGATCTGTGGGGGATTTTGAGCTGAAACTTCACACACACTTTCTGAGACTTATATGACATCTTGTAAAACGGGCATAATAGGTCCCCTTTAAACTGGTTTTAGTGATTTGTTTTCTCCTGCTCTGTCTTTCGCAGGTAAAAGCCTTAAAGGAAAAAATAGAGAATGAAAAGGGAAAAGATGGCTTTCCGGTGGCGGGACAGAAGTTGATATACGCAGGTACATCATTTCTCTGCATGTGATAAGGTGTAATTGTGTGGCGTGTTTGGACGGCTGTTTCCAGCTGATAAGGATGTGACCCTGGGTAACGCACATGATTCGTCCTCACGGGTTTTCTCTATAATCATGTGAAATGCAGCGATAAAGTCTGTTTATGCAGCAGCATCATTTGATGAATGACAGACACCTGTCAGATTCTTACGCGAGAGCTGCGGGCTGATGAATAACGTCTCGTTTGTTTTAATTATATTCTCCCCTACAGGCAAAATTCTGAATGATGACACGGCGCTCAAGGAGTACAAGATAGATGAGAAGAACTTTGTGGTGGTTATGGTAGCAAAGGTGGGACATTTATCAGTCTGAAACATTCTGAAATGTTAAAGAGGGAGAAAGAGAAATATTAAAAAGAAAAGTTTTTTTGCTTTGAGATTGAGGCCATTTTTTAATCAAGCATCTGTTGTAGGACCCTATGAAATTAGTTGTACAGTCCTACTTTTGATATATTTACCAAAATATGCCAAATTCCTTGACTCATGGATGTGATGATGTTTGTGTGTTTATATGAAGTTGAGAGTAATGCGATTGTGTCTCCTGCAGCCTAAAGCAGCTCCTGCATCGACATCTGCCCCATCATCTGCTGCCACAGCGACCAGCTCCAGCTCCGCCTCCTCCAGCACTACAGCGACCCCGACCCCGTCTGCTGCCCCGCCCGCAGAAACCCCGGCCAAAGACGACACACCCGCCGAGGAGAAGCCTGCTGGCGGCGCTGCGCCCTCCTCCACACCCGTCAGGTAAACACACTCGCACACACACGGGATGTTATAGACTATATTATTGTTGATTAGACGTGAATGCCAATTGAAAGTCTACTCACCCAAAACTGTGACGCTTCAAAACGTTCATTAAGCGATGCTAAAATAAATCAGCATGAATGGAGCGCTTTAATTCAAGCCTTCTGAAGAGACGCGATCAATTTATATGATTTAGGCTTTCATAAACATTAATCAGCACTCAAACATGATAAACGGAAGCTCGTGCTTGCTTGATGCGTGAGAACAAACCTTTGAGATTGTTTTTTTCCATCTTTTTTACAGTTCGGGTTCTTCGCCAAATGCAAACATATTTGAAGAGGCGACGTCTGCGCTGGGTAAATCCACACACACACACACACACACACACACACACACACACACACACACACACACACACACACACACACACACACACACACACACACACACACGCTCATGTTCACACAGACCAGCACTAGTTATGAAGATCAGTTCATTCACGTGTCTTGTGTGTGCAGTGACGGGTCAGTCCTACGAGAACATGGTGACGGAGATCATGTTGATGGGATACGAGAGAGACAAAGTGGTGGCGGCACTGAGAGCCAGTTTCAACAATCCTGACCGGGCCGTCGAGTACTTGCTCACGGTGAGATAGAGTGTGTCTTTATGAAGCAAAAGAAATCAGCAGAACTGGCTCAAAACGTTCTTATTCAGGCTTCATTATAATTATGCCCTCTTATTTTATTTCTTGTTGTGTGCTTCTGTGCTGAAAATGCTTTGGCAAGTGCAGATGTGTTTTCTCAATGCCAGCTTTTGAGGGATGTGTGTGTGTTGCAGGGCATTCCTGCGGAGGGCGAGGGCAGCGTGGGAGGTGCTGACCCTGTGGCTCCTGCAGGAGGCATTCCTGCTGTGTCTACGGGTCTCACTTCACCGTCCAGTACCGCCCCATCACAGCCCAGCACAGGATCAGGGGGTGAGTTGCATGCACACAGTTGACCGTTCTTGGTATTGGAGTGCGTGACACGCGTCTCTGACTCTGTCCTGTGTGTGCAGCGAATCCTCTGGAGTTCCTGAGGAACCAGCCACAGTTCCTGCAGATGAGACAGATCATCCAGCAGAACCCGTCTCTCCTACCAGCTCTACTACAGCAGATCGGCAGAGAGAACCCTCAGCTCCTGCAGGTGCTCAAACACAGTCTGAAGACAACGCTGTTTCACCAGACATTACATTAGACGTCAAATAGTGATGGTAGCAAAATTGTGACTTGGGTGATAAGGAAACTGATATGAAGCTTCCACCAAGTGACATGATTTTGTGCCAAAATAATGTAGGTTCAGGATCCCTGTAGGTCCTTAAAAAGTCTTAAATATCTTCAATGGTATAAGAAAAGTCTTATTTCAAGAGCTCTTAAAGGGTTAGTTCGCCCAAAAATGAAAATTAGCCCATGATTTACTCACCCTCAAGCCATCCTAGGTGTATCTTCTTTCAAATGAACACAATCTGAGTTATATTTAAAAATATCCTGGCTCTTTCAAGCTTTATAATGGGAGTAAATGGGTGGCAAGATTTTGAAGCCCAAAAAAGCCCATCCATCCATCATAAATGTAATCCAAACGACTCCAGGGGGTTAATAAAGGCCTTCTGAAGCAAAGCGATTGGTTTTTGTAAGAAAAATATTCATATTTATAACTTTATATTAAAGTTATGCCGTATGCAAGTCAAGCTAAGCTTATGCCGGGTCAGAGGTCACTCTTTCTCCGTAACTCATATGCGTAAGGTCATGGCCGGTAGCAAGTGATTATAGTTTATAAAGTTATAAATATGGATATTTATATGGGATAATTTTCATTTTTGGGTGAAATGACTCTTTAAATTTAAGAATGGAAAACCAGGAATAGCGATATGGTTTAATGTGATATTTAAGTAAAGTGGTGCTGTTGCTCGTTCTACAGGCTTGAGCTTTCAATCACAGAATAGCCCATATTTATGACGTGTCATAAACCCTATCCTAACCCTAATCCTGGACAAGCCCTCCCCCCAAAAAAGAGAGGAAAAAAAAACAGGGCCAGCACTCACTGGGACATAACACATAAAGTGATTGCTTATGATGTACTGTTGATGAATTATGACAATGTTCACTTTATGGTGTTAATATCAGACCGTCAAACTCGTTTTTTTTTGGTGAGGAAAAATTTAATGGCATATTCTTTTCATCTTACCTCCGTATAATGTCTAATAAAGTAGTGTTTATAAGCACAACTGCTTTGTTTTCAGAGGGAACTGGGGTAACCGCTATATTTCTGCTGTTTCTTAAACAGCATTTACTGAGTGAATTTGCATTATCATTCAGCACGTCTGCCATTTTTGTTCAGACCAATGCGAAGATCAACCATTATTTTTACACACAAAGTGTTGTAAATGTTAAAATGACATTTTCACGGCCATTTTATGGTTTCTGATGTTACCATAATTAATTTTTACCTTTAATTTAACAATCAATCTGTCATTCTCCCTTTCCATAAGGCCTGTAAACTTAGAAACTTCAAGGCTTTGTATATTTTATAAAACAGACCTGTGACCCACAAGAGAACCACTGATCTAGAGTATGTTTGAAATAGCGCTTTTATTACAGATGCTGATTATTGATTATATTACTCACACAATGCAGTGCTCTTGACTTCCTGTTCCAGTGTGATGAATGAACCCTCAGCAAATCAGAACTTAGCTTTTTCTTTCTTTCTTTTTTTTTTTACAGCAAATCAGCAGCCATCAGGAGCAGTTTATCCAGATGCTTAACGAGCCTGTCCAGGAGGCGGGGCAAGGAGGAGGCGGTGGTGGGGGCGTGGCCGAGGCAGGAGGCATGAACTACATCCAGGTCACACCCCAGGAGAAAGAAGCTATTGAGAGGGTAAAACTCTTAAACTTTCAGTTTAGGAACACCAAATTTAAGACTTTTTAAGACCTACACAAATAAAAATAATTTGTCCAAACAGAACAAACCCATGGAATCTCAAAATAAATCATGCATCTCAGATCGTTTTACTTAATTATGCAGGTCGCGGCACATCGGGACATGTTTTATTCAGTATATACGTTTGTATTGCAGTTGGTTATATCAATATCATGAAATATAGTTTGTCAGCATGTTAAAAAGCAGTAGAGATGGTCAGATGGTCTGCAGCAAACTGTGAAGAATATTTTTTTGTCACTATGGATTTTCTTAAGTGAGAGTTTATAATTAGCTAACAAGTTTAAAACTAGTTAAAACGATTGGCCTCAACAAGCTGTTGATCATCACACATCAGCCCACAAAGTTTGCTTCAGTGCTTCCCTAACTATGGTTTTTCTCACTTTGTTCTCTGTCAGAGACTTAAGATACTTGTTAAAGCCATAAAGTCTGAATTTCAAGTTTAACTAATTACATTGAGGCCCTTTAATTAAGAGAGAGAGATACAGATGGAGGATCTGTGCTGGCAAACGATCAAAGGTGCTCAAGTCTTTTCCCCAAACGGACACCAGGAGTCTTTTTGTGGTCTTATCTAACCTTTCCATGTTTCCTCTGTGTTTTTCCTCAGCTAAAAGCCCTTGGATTCCCAGAAGGACTCGTTATACAGGCCTACTTTGCTTGTGAGAAGAATGAAAATTTGGCTGCAAACTTCCTTTTACAACAGAACTTTGATGATGATTAGAGGAGGAGTGGCATCCTGATCATTTTCGCCTCTTATGTTTTTTGTTTTTCTTTTTGAAAGATCATTTTGGAGAAGAAAATCTATACAAATACACTCACTCTCTCTCTCACACACACACACACACACACACACACAGGCTGTCCTATTCTGTCTAAATTTTACACACTGGATGACATGAGCACGTCCATCTGGAGATGACATCATTTGTTGGTCTCCAGTGGCAGAAATCAGTAAAAGCCTCTTTGCTTCATCTAACATTTGCCCGTGTGATACCTGTTTGTTTTTCATTTGATCTTTTTTTATGACCAATAAAAGCATTGTTTTCTCCATTCTTAGGACATGTTAGCAAGTTCAAGAGGCTTGGGGAATTTGTTTTCCTTGAATTAGGAATCAAGATTGATCGGGACGTTTGGTTTAATCACATTTTCATTGTCCCTGTTCAGGACAGTGTTTTTTCTTCTTTCTTATCGCTCTTTCTTTCTTTCATTCATTCAAGTTGACCATTAATAGGGATCCCAAATACTTTACTGCCATTTAAAACTGCAGCTAATGACAGCAAATGACAAGTTATGTTAGATTGGTTCCTCTCTTTATGAAAGTATAAGTAAAGGATATCAGCTCTTGCTGTGGATGTTTTGAGTAATACTGACAAATGCAGGCCTTTCATATACATTAAGAACCATTAAAAGCATGTATATGACTTCCATAGTTTGACATAGTTTTGAAGTTAATATCACTATACTGTCATTTTTACAGGGAAATAAACGTTTTCAACGTAAATGCAGATTACCTGTTCTTGATCTTTTGTTTTGCTGTTAGGAGGTGTGTTTTATTGCATTAAAAACGGCAAAAGAGAAACAGATGGAGTTGTATACACACCTGAAAGACCTAGCCACATGATGTCTTAAACCTCAAGTGGACCATAATTAGAATAAAGCAGAACAGGACATCGAAATTAACATTTAGATTTGTCAGTGTATTTACAAAAAGAACTGGAGGTACCATGCTACCTGTTTTGTTTGTTTGTTTGGTTTTTTTTTTTTTTTGGGGGGGGGGGGGGGGGGGGGTATTGTACAGTAATAATGCAATATATATATTTAGTGTAATTAAATCGTGTCGCAAATGGGGGACTCAAAATAGCACGTGATCAGGAAAGCGCGCGCGCTTGAGACTCTGACAGGAATGGCGCGAACTTCTGACCCTTCACTACAAAATATTAGAATTATAACAAGAATCTTTTATAAAGGTAAGAAATAACGTGAGCGATAACGTTAAGATGCAAGTTACCTAGAAGTAAGTTAAAAAAATTATGATGTATAATTTAAATGTTCCAACAAAATTAGCCGTGAGCTAATTAACTACAAAAACGACTGTTGGAGAACTAGCAGGGGGGGAATTAAGAGATATTTGGCCTCTAGTTGATGTCTCCAAAACTTTTACCTCACACATACTTGGAATTGAAACACCTTTTCCAATCGTACATTTTAATTTGTCTTATTTCATGTGTGCTTTAGTAAGATGCCCTTTCATTTTCCAAAATTATAGGCTGTATTTTGTTTAAACATCAAAATCACTGAATTGAGCATTGGTTGGACTAAATGTCCAGGAGAATAAATGTTTGGTAATCTTAATTATGGTGTAAAAATCTAAATTATGACATACTAAATAAGGATTTTTACTCTGAATGTCATAATCTCGACTTTTTATGTCAAGATTTACCAAAGCATGAGTTTTATTTCTTATGCGGCGGACATGGGCTTCCATATAGTCTCGTTATTTTGAATTCTTGCATATATTTGTTTTAACTTAACGTGAAACAAAACAGGCCTTTTTATATGTTCGGACTTTGTCCTCCAGTGGGCGCTGTTGACCGCGGCTGGAAACATGACGCGTGTTGAGATTGAATTTATTCAGTGTATAAAAACACTCATTTAACATTTTCTTGTCGGCGTTCAGAGGTAAACAAAATATAGCATAGCTAGTAAAATATTAAAAGAATGTTCCGTGTGTTTTAAAAAATAATTAAAACACTATGACGAATTTCTGTGCAGTAAATTCCAGCATATTTTGATTTTAATACCTGTGCACACTCATAAACTAAAGCTGGCAATGATTAATCAAAGCATTAGGCTATATTTCATTACTTTCCTCTCACATGTTAATGTGAAAAGTAGTGGTTGAGCGGCTGTAATCAAGTCATAAAAAACGCACATCAGTTAGATGACTGTTAGCAAGAACATTTGGCATGTCTTTTAAAATCCGAAGGCATGCCAATAAAATATCATTTTGAATGATATCCACTTCTCTTTGATGCACGGCAGATGATGTTGTCTGGCAGGTGAAGAGAAGACAGTGAGGTTTAGTTTGTTTTACTGTTTCTCAATGTTTCCAAAGATTTGGCAGCTGTTAATTAAGAAGTTCAAATGACTTAATTTCTCTAGTTTCATTGAGTTATGTATGTTAGATTCATAATAAGTAGAAGGAAACTTGTACATGAATTTGTTAGATTATTGAAATATTGTGATATTCAAACATTCAGATTGTGTTGTTGAAATTAGGAGAGCATTATTGGCTTATTTACTTTTATAAAAAAAGGCATGATCGTATTTTGTTATTGGGCAGTATTTTTTCTGACAAATATTAAGGCAGGTCACTTAATACATGTGGCAAAAGCAAAAATTAGACTCAAACCAATTTTATAGAGAAATGAATAAGACAGTCAAAATGAAAAGCTGCTAAAACCGATGATAATTAGAAGCAACTTAAGACAGGCAGAAAAACCTGATTATGTTTGAATGCAGCTTAATCCACGCAAACGTTCAGACTCGTTACAAATAGAACAATTCTTGATCACGCATTATTATTCACTGAATAGAAAAATCAAGTCAACTCACATACCTTTTATGTTTTGTTTATTATTGGATTGCATTCATACATAAAATACAAAATGAAAAAGTATTTACAAATGTACAAAACTTAAGATTATATTACATGAATCTGACTATAAACAAAAACAACTTTGTTCAGAGTTATTTTTTTGTTTGTTTGTTTCTTATATAAAAATATGAATGTCTTACATATCAAAATTATTGCACCTCACAACCACAGTGCAGTTTAGATTGCCATCACCAAGGAGAGGTCATGCATTCGCCCCTAAAACTCACAGACTTCAATTAAAATCCACTTTTATCTTTGGTACCTTACTGAATACACCTGGCTATACTCAGCACCATCTTGTAACACACTTATAAATTATTCTGTACCTGAAATTAATGGCTTTAGAGAGAGCAACAAAACAATCCAGAAGACAGATCAGTGTTTGAGGATTGAGTGATGGAATGTAGGTCAATTAAAGGCCTCTTTAATACATATAATCTAATGTTTCCATGTATCCCTGATATTCATATATTTCCAGTCTTTAGTTTGGCACTTGGCATCTCCAAGTTTTGTCGGTAAGTAGATGCACATTCCAGTATTGTCCCAGTGTGCAGGAAACGGACAGGGCCACCAGCATGTTGGAAGACAACGACAAAAAGGGAAAAAAACGAAACAAAAAAAGACAAGTCCCAACCCTGATGCTGTGGACAACACAGCTTGTCATGGAGTTTCGTTGACTCTTGTTCAAAGGCAACACGTGGTTCACTGGTCACTTTATCGGGGGTCTTCCAGTTTTGGTTATAGATGCCGTTTCATGTGCAGTGCAAGGTGGTCGGACCGAGAGAAGGCTCTGTCGCATTTTTGGCACTGAAATGGCCGATGTCCCGTGTGCTTCCTGTAATGCCTCGTGAGCTCGTCCGAACGGGCGAACTTCCAGCCACATCCCTCCCAGTCACAGTGGTACGGCTTTTCTCCTAAACACACAAACACACGCAACAGTTAGCGTTTCACCCTCAGGTCCTAACGAGAACAATCAAACGCACTTTGGTCAGAGCCGTTAGAGAGAGGCAGGCAACAATTCAAATGTTGCTCATCCTTTCGTTTATTGAATAGAAGGGGAAGTCGGATGGGCTTGTGGTTTTATTTCAGCAGGGATCAGTATCAACCTGCTGTTTGAATAGCAGATCAAACCACCTGCCAACTGAACTCTCACTGTCTTTAGTCTCTCACAGACAATGCGTTAGGGCATGTTAACATGAGATTAACGAAGACTAACGTAACACCAGAGACACTGACCTGTGTGAGTCCTGTGGTGAGCTTTGAGATGGGAGCTCTTGGTGTACGTTTTGCCACAGCCTGCGTAGTCACACGTGTGTGTCGCGATCCGCTTCCTCGGCCAAGAGCGTCGACCCCGCTTGGGCTTGGACTCTTCAGGCAAACACTCAGCTGGAGAAATCAGCTCTGCCAAAGAGTAAAGAGTCCACAGCGTTAGTAAAGCAAAGGTGCCCAACCCTGTTCCTGGAGATCAACCCTGATCAAACAAACTAGCTAATTAACATCTTCAGGAGCACTTGATAATTACAAACTCTTGAGGCACTGCAGGAACAGGATTTACTTAATTAACTCAAATGTTATTGACTAAAGAATATTGATACTGACCTTGGTACTGCAGCGACTGGGCGGGAGGCTGCGGAAAGCCAGAGTAACCTGGCGAGGGGTGATATCCCTGGGCCAGAGACAATGAAGGGGCCCCCAGCACCTGACCTTGAGGATGCTCGTCTGGAGAGTGAGAGGAAGAGCGGCTGAGCCCCAAACGGCTTGCGCTGAAACCGTGAGGGTCCAGCAGCGGTCTTTGACTGACTCCGGGCCGCGAGTGAATATCCATGGGCCCGGTCATGGTGCAGGTGCTAGGACGTTCCTGCTTTATCGTCCTAGGACATACAAACTGCAGGGAGGACGTGTCCGACATTGAGCCGCCCTTACTAATGCTAAGCCCTTGGCTGTAATCAGTCATGTCCCTGGTAGTCTTCACCACAAATTTTCCGTGGAGGCTTGTGGACTGAAGATACGCAGGATCCAGCTCTGGCCTCATTAATTCAGCGACGAAACCTCCAGAGGGAGATACGTCGCTGATGTCCGGGATGTTGTACATCATGCTGGCCTCCTGGCCCTGAGGAGAGGGCATCTGATAGGTGTAGGACGTAGGGGATGGTGGAAGAGTTCTGGAGGTGCTGGCCATGGAGGCCTCCTGCTGTTGCTGCTGTTGCTGCTGCTGTTGCAGCATGCTGTTCGACAGAATAAAATCATAGTCCAACAGGTCCAGCTCTTCTGGCTCCTTCTTGGTCATTGCGGAGGGGACGTCCAGGTCAGTGCAAGTCCCACCTGTAGACATGCAGGGGCGTTTCAGTTGAGACAAGTCCTCCTTCCATCTCTTATTCCAAACACAGAGACACGCAGGAAGAGAGAATAAGACAAGGTAAGTCTCAAAGGCACAATCAACAAATGCTTTAAAATGAAAGAGTTAGTTGACGCAAAAATTAAATTACTCAACCTCATGTCATTCCAAACTCTTAAGACCTTCGTTCATCTTCAGAACACAGATTAAGATATTTTTTGATAAAATCCAAGAGGTTTTTTTTATCCCACATAGAAAGCAACGTAATTACCATCATTCAAGGTCCAGAAAGGTACTAAAGAAATCGTTAAAACAGTCATGTGACTGCAGTGGTTTAACGTTAATGTTATGAAGCGACGAGAATACTTTTTGTGCGCAAAAACAAAACAAAAATAACGACTTTATTCAACAAATTCGTCTCTAGCCCGTCAGTCTCCTACGCTGTTTACGTTCAGCACTTCCAGGTTCTACGTCAGAACTCCGACTCAGTATTAGTCGACGCCGTTGACCTGATCAGCACAACGCATGCATGTGATCCGGTCAATAATGAGTCGCCGTTCTGACGTAGAACCTGACGTAGAAGTGCTGAACGTAAAAAGAGTATGAGAATGACACAAAAGAGAAGATATTGTTGAATAAAGTCGTTATTTTTGTTTTGTTTTTGCGCACAAAAAGTATTCTCGTCTCTTAATAACATTAAAGTAAACACTGCAGTCACGTCGACTGTTTTAACGATGTCTTTAGTACCTTTCTGGACCTTGAATGACGGTAATTATGTTACTTTCTATGGGCGATTAAAAAAAAATCCTCATGGATTTCATTAAAAATATCTTAATTTGTGTTCCGAAGATGAACGAAGGTTTGGAACCCCATGAGGGTGAGTACTTAATGACAGAAATTTCATTTATGGGTGAACTAACCCTTTAAAGCACGTTTATTCTTGCATGCTAAATAATTGCCAAACTACACTCTGACATGTTGACTTTAATCAACCTGGTTCTTTTATCTTTACCAAAGTTATTTCTAGTAGATTATGCATTGTTTTTATGTTTCCAACGTTGGTGCCTGAAAGAGAATCCAGTCTGAAGTGGAAGATAAATAATCAGTGCATGCTGAAGAATGTCAGATGTTGTGTAGTGAGGAGCTCGCGACGGTTCACGCCCCTGCCGCGGTAGCGCTGCTCGAGGAATAACTATGAGGCGATGACATAATCTCATCTCACCAGCAGCAGAATTTCGCTAGTAAAGCGTGTGAATTGACCATCACCTGTTTGATACTCACCAAATTGGCAGTTCCGTGTCCCATAATGGCCTTGTGCTTCACATCAGCGCCGCTCGCAAAGGTGGAAATAGAGGGCAAAAGCGTGCCGCTCAGTGCCATACTGTCAAACTCACTTGGTGGCTGCCTGCAATTGAAAAAAGGTAAAAAAAAAAAATAAAAAAATAATCCTAGTCAAGATGGTCTGGGAAAACTATCGCTGCTCTCAAACATGACACATAAAAGCCAAAAGAAAAATTAATGGACCCTCCAAGTGCAAAACGCACCTCATGAGTGGAAAACACTTCCAGTCGCGTCCAGTCAAAAATGAAATCCTAGTTGAAAGTAGAGTTTAATACTGCGAGCGCTTCGCAGCACTGACAGTCCAGTCCAAAGAGCGCATCAAACGCGTCTCGGTGCCATGCTGATGGGATCGTTTGTGAACCGGGTCGGTTTCGTTTCGGCGACACTCGGGGATTCCCTATCTCCCTCTCTCTACCGCCGCTGCCATTCGGGACACGCGAGCTCTCCGGTGTCTGGACTCGAGTGATTCGTCAGATGCACGCAGGGCTTTCCTCGCCTAGTTCTTAAACCCCGGACACGCCTCTCGTTGCGCGGCAACCGCAAAGAAAAAAAAACACGCTGCGACGTCATCGAGGGAAAAAAATCTGGCAGCGAGCCGATATTTTGTATCCACACAAACATGTGCGTGTTAGCAACCGGGACTCGAGTAAGAATCATTGGTCAAAAGTCACAATTTGTTTTTCTACTTCATCAAACACAAAAGTAGTGGTGGTGGTCCAGCACAAAAGTAGTTTGGTGTGTTTTTGTAGTGCGTGTGTGTTTCCAATGACACCTGTGCGTGCGTGAGGAGTTCGAACACCGAGTTCAACCACCGCGAACTGCTCCCATGAGGCGTGTCCGCCTGTAATTAACGCTAATCATTTTTTTATATCGTAATGCACGGGACAATGGCAGACAGAGATGTGTAGGATTTCTTTGTGATGAAAAGCCTTACACCTCACTCATTCATTCATTCATTCATTCATTCATTCATTCAGTGTTCATCACCTGACTATCACCTGATCACGTGTAAAAATCTTCTGCTGATCTTCAGGTCTTTGCATGTCAGCATTCTCACTTGTATAATGCTTTTTGAGATGAAGTTCCAGTTATTTTAAAGTCACCAATGGAATATTGCAGTATTTGATCTACATTAAACCCAAGTTGGGTTGAAAATGGGTTAAATTTTGGACAGTTTTATTTAACTCAACACTTGTTTAAAAATTACTATATGGCTGGCTTAAAATGAACCCAAAATAGTTTGGAAATTAAAAATCAGACACATAATTACTATAAAAATGCTGGGTTAAAAACAACCCAAGTTGGGTTAAATATGGACAAACCCAGCAATTGGGTTGTTTTGACCCAGCGGTTGGGTTAAATGTTTGCCCAACCTGCTAGGTAGTTTAATTTAACTCAACTATTGTTTAAAAATTACTGTATTGCTTGCTTAAAATGAATGCAAAATACGTTGGAATAAAATACTAATGCAATAAAACAAACATATTTAACCCAACATTTTTTAAGGTGTATGCACATCGTTATGTCCTCGTAATCTTTAATCAAAAATAACTCTTCTGCTGATCTTCAGGTCTTTGCATGTCAGCATTCTCACTTGTATAATACTTTTGGAGATGATTTCCAGTTGTTTTAAAGTCACCAATGGAATATTGCAGTATTTGATCTACATTAAACCCAAGTTGGGTTGAAAATGGACCAACCCAGTGGTTGGGTTAAATTTTATTTAACCCAACTATTGTTTAAAAATTACTATATGGCTGGCTTGAAATGAACCCAAATAGGTTGGAAATTAAAAATCAGATACATAATTACTACAGTCTAAACATGCTGGGTTAAAAACAACCCATGTTGGGTTAAATATGGACAAACCCAGCGGTTGGGTTAAATGTTTGCCCAACCTGCTGGGTAGTTTAATTTAACTCAACTATTGTTTAAAAATTACTGTATTGGTCGCTTAAAATGAACCCAATATAAGTTGGAATAAAACAACCCAGCAGGTTGGGTCAAACATTTAACATATTTAACCCAGCATTTTTAAGGTGTACGCACACCGTTATGGTTTTTAAACACACGTGCCTCGTAATCTTTAATCAAAATAACTTCCCCTTCCTCTTGCATCAACATCTCTTCTCTGATATTTTATTTTATGGAAATATTTACACCATCCATAAATTGTGTTTCCGTCATTCCACTAGCACATCTGTGATATTTCTTGGGTAATAATTTAATAATGAATCAATAAGCAGTCTGAGTGTAAATATCTGCTCAAACGAGCCATGAGTTCAGTGTGATGTTTCCAGAGGCGGCTTCTATAAACACCTTTCTGTGTCGCAGGATTTGGCTCTGCAGTGTCTACAATCGTCTTTGTATGGAGAGCAAACACGAGCTCTGAGACCATCCTGTTACATCAGGATCTTGTTCGTTTGGCTCTGTCAACAGCAGGCCGTCATTTAGCCGCAGAATACACTGAATGTGTATCCCCCTTTATCACGCACACACATTCTCACACTACTTGTAGTTTTCTTCCATTAGTATATTACATGAGTAATGTGGATAGTATAGATCAATTTTGACGTGCTGCTGCTGTATTGCACTTATGGATAATTGAGTTGGTGGTGGTGAAATCTTGAGTTGCTTGACTCTTTGAAACGTCTTTAGGAAAGAGAGAGTTCAGGGTTTCATGTGTGACGTTTAATGGGTGGTTTTTAGGTTTTGCTCCTGCATCTGACGTGTTTTATCTAGTGCCGTCATCTGATGTTTATTTACCCTTCTTTGCAAAGGTACGATAAGCTTTCTGTCTGTTTCGGAATGTGAAAATATTGCTTTTTGAAAAGCACAAAATAGCCTCCGAAATGGCACTGCAAGAATGTAGATGATCAGCTGAGGTTATTATAATGGCAGTGATGATTATGTTAGGGCTTGGACAGTTTGGACATGTTTCAGACGTTTTCTTTACTTTCCTTGACATGATTTACGATCAAAATTGTAAGTGTTTTCTGTAAGATCAAAGCTGATAGTCTTGCTGTCTTCCTGCACTCTAGCTGTGGGAAAATCCTGACAGACTCACTATATCCAGGAATCAGAACGCAAATGAGATATTTAAATAAACAGGTGATTTTCCCCCTTTTGATTCCTTCAGTAAATTTGCATATGGTGGAGTGCTGGTAGAGGAAGATTAATGTCCACGATACAGCCTGGGTGAGTTATCATCCAGTGTGTTAAATGATCATGAATGAATGAACAGTCTGGGTCAATCTGGAAAAGAATATATATTTTTGCAGTTCTCTGCATTTTATTGCACCAGATGACATTGGGACGTCTAAACTCTTCATTCATCTGTCCTATGCTTTCATTTTCGTTCTACACATTATTCTTCCGTATCCGATTCTCATCTTAAACTTAGGCTTTACTCGGTTCTTACTGGGCAGTTTCTCTCTCTCTAATGTCTGTTTGTGTGTTTTTCTTGCAGATGGGTTTGTTAAAGCTTCTCTGTCAGTTTAAGGTTTGGGAATATGAATATCTTTGCAGCAGAAGGTCAGGCGTCAATGCTCGTTCACACCAAGGACGATAACTGTAACGATAAAGATGTAATTTTAAAATCATTCTACATGTAGTAAAAGAATAGCGTAGTCTACAACACAACGATAACTTTCCGAACGTTTTTATTTACAGCTGATGAACGATAAAAACATTGATAGCAAAACAGAATTTGGTGTGAACGGCTCTTGATTCCTCAGAAACTGTTGAACTGTACATACTAAATCTCAAACGGCTGAATATTTTGAGGAATGGAGATGGTGTAATTTTATAGTAGATTAAAAGAAGGGAAACAAGACAAAGAGTGTATAAAGAGAAGAGAAACTACTAGAAATCCATTTCCATAAGTGATTGGGCCTGACAGGGAAACAAAGCGGTTTATATAGAGCTGTTTTTTATTTTGAAAAGTCAACAAGATGCTTTTTCCTTGAAAATCACAGTTGCATGTCTAGAATCCCTTTCTCTGCCCATTCTCAGGATTACAAGAGGAAGGATGGGCTAAACGCCATGTCCCTGTTAAATGCGCTGATACAGATTCCTCTGAGTTTGGATGGGATGACAGATGCATCAACCCATCCAGTCTGCCAAATAAAGAGGAAAAGCATTAGGAAGGAGGGTGAGCGAGAGCGAGCTCCTGTCGCGAGGCAGTCTGCGCCGCCTCTGAGTTTGAAGGGATTCCTCCTCGGCCTTAAATATGCTGGTTATTTTTAACCCAGCGTGTAAGAGCGGCCCAGTGCCGCCCACTCCGTAACAATGTTCCCCTTCAGCCAGCAGGGGAAATGGACAGGAGCCACGCTTCCTGATCACATGACGTGGTGGCCCAGTCACAGAAATACGACAGAGGGAGAGAGAGCGGGGGAGATCCAGGCTCGCTGCCCAGGTCTCTGCGAGTAGATTTAACCCCTTCAGCTTTGGGAGGGTGCGACTCAGCCAATGGAGCGAAAGTGTTTGTGTGCGGGGGCATATGTGGGCAGACTCCGGACCAGGGTGATGTCACTGGGCATCTCCAGGATTAGAAACCTCTAAAAAGCTGGAGAAACAGAACTGCATCACACTTTCACACAAGATCCTTTAGTCTGAGCAGTGACTTACACCGTGTCTACACCGGACACGACAGTTGTCACGCCACGCTTCGTGTCAGGAGTAGCCTGAGTGCTTGAAGCACATCAGTAATAGAACGGGCCATCAGTTTCTTGTCTGGAAATTAGTCTCCATTTAATCAGTAAACCTTATATTTGTCTCAGAACAACACAATTGCTTAAAGGTGACCTATAATGCCCCTTTCACAAGATGTAATATAAGTCTCTGGTGTCTCAGAATGTGTGTGTGAAGTTTCATCTCAAAATCCCCCACAGATCATTTATTATAGCTTGTCAAATTTGCCTCTATTTGGGTGTGAGCAAAAACACGCCATTTTTGTGTGTGTCCCTTTAAATGCAAATGAGCTCTGCTTTCCAGAAGAGGGCGGAGCTTTAACAGCTCAACAACAACAAAGCTGGAGAATCTCACGCAGCCAAAATGAGGATTGTCAGTAACGGTGTTCAGCCTTACATTGTTCAAACCGGAGTCGACACTGATGGAGAGACTCAGGAAGAAGTTACAACTTTTAGAATGAAACTGGATGTTTCTGAATGGTTAGTGCTCAGTTGCCATGGTGTTAGAGCTGGAAAACCGTTTTCCCTTGCTAAAACAAAATGGCAGCGCAGTGGGTGGAAATGTGCAGATTAAGGGGCGATAATTTTATAATAAGATCCCCTTCCTACGTCACCAGGGGAGCGAAATCTGAGCAGCTCGTCACATGCTTGTAAAGAAAAAAGGCTTACCAAAACGTTTTCTGGGTTGGTAGAGACACCAGGGACTCGATTATAGCACTTAAACACGGAAAATGTCCAATTTTCATGATATGTCCCCTTTTAAAAAAAGTCACAGAGACATTTAGGCATGATTTGTGCGACTATATTTTCATAATTTGCTCTTCATTTAATCTCGCTGTTCAAGATAAAGATAAAATTGGAGATTTGTCTCAAGACCCATTAACAATTATCTTTCTCTATAGAAAACAAAGAATTTTATTCTGAGACAAAGTTACAAAGTTGCTTTTATCCAAAAGTGGTTCATCGAAGAGTCAACAATATTTGTAATATACAATGTCAGGTTTATTAGACAACTATAGATTATGAAGCAAGCCAGAGAAATCAGTTTGAGTTTAAATAACATATCTGAGACCTGAAAAAGAAACATCTTTTCTTTGGCTGTAAGTGTATTTTCAAAATGTTGGAGAATCAGCAGAGCTAAAATTCTTATAAAGCATTTGGAAGTTTCCTGTAGTGAGCAGATGTCATAGAAGAGATTTAATTTAGCCATTTGTATAGTTTACATTAAACAAATCCCCTTTTGTGTGGGGCAAAACAACATTTTGATTATTTTGATTTCTCTTTTTGCATATGGAGCGAAGGAACTAGACCACCGTGTCCCGAGAGACTCCAAATTGCTCCTTTTCTGCTTTTAGCAAACATTACACTCACTCATGAGCAGACGTCATGGGTTCGGTCTGAGTCTGACCAGGGCAGAGTGAGGGAATGTGAATCGGAGAAACATTTCTGTGGGTTTGGGTGAGAGAGGGGCCTAGTTTCCTGTTGCTGGGATCCCAGACTAAAATTCTCACCACCGGTGAAACTGAACTTCAGCGGACATTTTCAGTAGGCCTTATATTTTTCTCTATTTATTGTCTGATTTGGCATAAAACATGATGTTTTTATCCAAAGAGAATCAAAACTATTTTGTCAACAATATTCATAATATACAATGCCCCGGTTTATTAGACAGCTAGATTAGGAAGCAACCTAGAGAAATCTAGTTCCTGAGAGTCCATAAGTCACAGAGAGGTTTAGGTGTGATTTTGTAACGAGGGTCTGCTTGATTAGGGTCTGAGCGCAGGCAGATTCTGGATTCACTCCAGATGGCCGAGAAGCAAAGTGATGAAATAATGTGCAACTTTCAGGGAATTGAAGGACCGCTGGGTCTCTGGGAATGAATTTGAGACGTAAGCTCTTAATGTAAACCTCTCCCTGTTCCTCAGACAGACGCACACTTTCACTGGGATTCCCCCAACACTTCCCCGGTAAAATCTGACGTCGATGTTGATCGTTGCGTCCACACATTGTCTGTGATTTGCGCTTAAGTGATGTAACGCTTGGTAAACTGCTGTTTATGTTGGATGATGAAGCTTTGCCAGCGGTAGACACCGGATTTTAAGGGCGTTTCAAACTTTCCGATGTTCATGATGTGACTAAGAAGTTTCTGTCATATTTCTCTCTATTTCGGCCTCTAGCTTTCCCTTTTTTCATCTGTCAGATGTTTTGCCGTAGTGTCTCGACTCTATTTATATGATTGCAATGAACAGCTTGTGTATTTTAGACGTGATTTTCCAGAGCAGACAAACTGCATTTTAACCATGCAAAAATTGCATCTGACACCACAGTGAATGTACAACAGGAAATGATGTCACACCCCAGGTCTTCTATTTTGACTGCACAACATGCTAAAACATACTGTGAAACTGTTATGACTGAATTTTGTATTCTTGATATAAAACCAAGTTTTGTTCTTTTTTATCCGTTCTACACAGGAAAACATCTACAGCAAGTGATGTGCATTACAAAAAACCTTTCATTACAAAAGATGGCTTTTCTCTTCCATTTTCTTCCAATTCTTTTTGTAGTTCAGTGACAAACCCCAGAACATAATGTCAGAAAATGAATTTAGATAGATTGAATTTGGCATTCTAATACTCTGGAATTCAGGCTGTAATTACTGGCAGATTTCGGAGCCCCGAAGGTGTGGGTTCCCTCCGTCTCCCTGAGGGAAAACTGCAGAAACGTGGTCTTTGCCCAGTTATTCATTTTGAGACACCAGGTTTGGAAACTGGCCTTTTGACTGTAAGGAGTTGGCTCAAAGTAAGCAGTATCCGTGAGAGAAAGTTAAGAGTTGGGAATATTTGCCCTCACCTCAGCGAAGAAGCACCTCGGACAGTAACGTGAGGGAAGGCTTGACTACGGTTTGGCTTAACAAGACGCATTACAGTCCAAAGATTTTAAACGAATCTCTGAATGGAAAGAGAGTTTGGCAGGATGGTGGAGAAAAGATGTGGGAAAAATACTTCTGAAAGAACCACTCTGTTCATGAAATAAAAACGTCTGTTACGTTTTCGCACAGAACAAATTTGTCATATCCTTCTTTTTCCTGTGTTTGGACTGGGTTTTGTCTCCAGAGCAGTCCGTTTTATTGAACATTAATTTGTTTTTCTTTTTTGAGTCACGCATCCTGATTTAGTTTAAATAGTGATTAAAGTTCATTGTTTATTGGTGTAGCTCTTTGTGTTCTGTAGAACTCTGTGTGGAAGTATGGTTAATCTACAAAGGGTTAAACAGGACAAAACGAGCACAGAAAACCCCAATAGATGGCATTTTAGTAGGAAATACTTCATGGCAAACTTTTAGTCATAAAGGCGTTGACTTGTATTGTTCCCGGGTGCAGGAATTCAAAGAGTTAAGGTTTAGCGTACGTTACTTTTGGCATAAATCCGAACTATGTGACTTGTTTGTTTTCATATTTTTTCTTGGGAACTTCAATGTTTTATAGCATTTGGACACAATTGCCAGATCTTTGGGGGATATACAGCACCAGTCAAATATTTGGACACAACTTCTTATTCTTCATTATGAATTTTTTATTATGATTTTCCACATTTAAGAGTAGTTTTATTATAATCCTCCAAATTATGAAGCAACACTAATAGAACCATGGGATAATTGTGGGATAAAAGTTAAAGAAAAACTGTTTGAGCTTCTTTGTCTAGATTCCTGCTGTTCATGATGCTTTTCTTTCTGTATCCATATTCTATTAAAAATAATTAACCCTGACACTGTATAAAATGCACTTAAAAGAAAGGTTTTTATGGTGATGAGAAACATAAATGCAGTCAAGTGTCCAAACGTTTGACTGGTAGAATACGTAATGAGATATTGCTGGATGTTGTCCTCATTAAATGAAAGCTCTTGCATCTCTTTCCTTGTCTGTGGTTTGTCAATGCTGTTGTGGTATGATGGAGTCAATGTTCCATGGATGTGTCCATACTAGAACAGGACTTCATTGTTAGTAATACTGTGAATGGAGAGAAAAGCCCTGGGCAAATAGGAAACTATGTATTTGTGAGTATGATCGCCTACTACTGGAAACCAACAGCTCTGAGACTTGGTGATTTGGTGCTCTGGTCAGAAATGACTGGCTTGTTTTAAATGGCTTGTAAATCTCTCATTATAATTACAGTGTAATCACCAAGTATTGGTAAGTCTTGTTGTCAACTTGTTTTCTTTCAATTAGCACAGGTTTTGTATTTTTTTTTGGAGCTTATTCACCTCAAAAATCAATGAGGCCTATGATCAACCAGCTCCAAAAAGAAAAACAAAATCTCTGCTAAGGGCAGCGTAACCGAAAGAAAACAAGTTGACAAAAAGATTGAATCCAATATTTGCCAGTAGCATCGCATAACCAGAGATTTATAAGTAGTTTTTTGTAGGCGGAGCAACAAGGTACGAAAAAACCCTGAAAAAGTAAAAAAAATATAAAATTTTTAAGGGGAATTTGTTATACCCTGTGTGAGGAAAGTCAGTAGGTTAGTTCAATGTGATTACATTAACTAGCATTTTCAGGAAAAAGAAAAACTTGCCGGGTCACAATGACTGAAGCACAACATGAGGGTTTAATTGCTGACTCCATATGCAGAGACCAGAATATGACAGAGGCCTTTTATAGGCTTGTTTGTGTCAGGCGGGGAATGACCTGAGCAATAATCTTGAAATACCTAAGTCTCATTCCAGCAGCATTTCTCTATGACTTCAGTCCAAAGGTCACGGAGACGACATGAATCGGGTGACGGCGGACGGAAATGAGACATGACCATTACAGACCATTACTCTGCTGTAATCTTATTCATTTCAGCTCACAAAATGACTTTGCAGCTTCACAGTATTAAACATGAAAGTAACAGAATCAATGATGCAAACTCCATCAAATATCAGACTCATTCAATTTAAGCAGTTCTACAGGAGACAATAGAGTTTTATTCTCATAATTTTGCTAGCGATGGTTGACTTTACATGTCTCAAAGCATCTCTCATACTGTACTGAAGTCTTTGTTATTAACGTCCCGTGGGAATAAAAACAGATTTTTAGGTTCTTAAAATAGCAGCTGAGAGAATTCAGGTCTGTGGCTTTTAACTGCGTCACCTGTTCTGCAAATGACACACTAAACCAAAAGCGCTCAGGTCATTACACACACCGACACACCTGAAGAGTAAACAAACACACACACACACATACTCAGATTCCCTCTCAAGCGTTGCAGGTATGCAAACACTCACAGGTATGTGTTCAACCACATGTGTGTACGCAACAATATACGCACAATGAAACTTGCATAACAACTCAATTCTGCTGGTCGACTAGTTCTCAGGTCAGTGTTTAAATATAATGCACTGTACTGATTCAGCAGTCTTTACTTTTTCTGGAAAGTTCTGCACTGTTGATTTGAGAGAGTGAATGACTGTGAAGCAGGTTTGAAATTAAAGCATGCATATAGTTTGCTAATAATTTGCTTTCGAATATGATGCACGTAATTAGTGGAGATGTCACACAGGGTGAAGTTTCCTCCTGCCGACTTCATGCATAAATCATGTAATTTACCTTTATTTCTATAGTGTTTTATACAGTACAGACCGCTTCAATAACAAACAAGAAAATAACAGAATCAATGATGCAAACTTCATCAAATATGAGACTAATTCAGCTTTAAAGCAGCTCTAAAAAGACAATAGTGTCATTATTCAACTCAATTCAATTCAAGTTTTAGTCTCACCTGACAGTGTCAGTGCCGTTAAATAAATATTATTGCTGAATATTATGTGTCTTTTAAACCCCATACTCAACACAGACCTAACTAGTGCCAGAACTAATTGACTAGTCGACCAATCAGTTAGCCAGAAACATCTTTTAAATACATTTCCGCGCACTTGTTTCACCAGGCAAATAACGCTGAATTTTGTCAAGGCGCTACATTATTTTCTCTATTTTTTTTCTTTTTCCTTTCTATTTGATAGGGCAGCGTAGATTTTTGACAGGAAGTGAGTGGGAGAGAGAGAAAGGGACAGGATCGGGAAGCCAGGGCTTCGCAACCGCACCATATGTCGGTGCTGCCCACGAGGCTATCGTGCTACATTCTATAAATAACTTCATATGTGTAGAAAACTGGCATGTTGATCTTGTCTGTATTCCTATATGTTCTTTAATTGCATGCGTCTTTCTTTTCATGGACTCCACTGTTACTGAATATCAACGTTGAACTCTCAAAGTAAATAAGCGACACTATTGTCTTCTGTAGAGCTTCTTATAGATGCATTAAACTCATTTCAAATTGATGAACTTTACACATATATTGAACTGAACTGAATCAACACTGAACTTAAAGTGTACCTTAATCAATTTTCAACCTACTTTGTATTGTTACAATGTCAGTAGTATATGTAAATAAACTGTTTACTCATTGAAATGTTGGCTACAAACAAATTTTCCATCTTGGCATTCTCTCCGTATTTACGAATCTTTGCATCTTTAGCCGCTGCCTACAATGTGCTGGAATCCTTCACTGGAAACTCAGAAACTCGCTCCTGCTAAACGTTTACTCTTTGAATTCTTGCACTGGGAACAATACAAGTCAACACCATTATGACTAAAAGTTTGCTAAGAAGTATTTCCTACTAAAACAAGGCGTTATTTGACTCTGGTAAGCGTATCCAGTCCAGACTGGTGGGCGTGGTCTTGGACGCAGCATGCCCAGTGCATTATGGGTGTTGAAAGCCTTTTTCTCTGTTTTCTTCTAGTCAGGAGCACCGATTTTTTTTTTTTTTTTTTTTAAATCACCTTTCTACTGCATAGTCAGCCAAGTTTTATTGAAATCTCATTTTGCCAGAGATGAAGTACCACTTTAATTGATCTGAATAATGACACTGTTGCCTTTTTTAAGAACTGCTTTTCAGCAGAATTGAATTCTGTTTGCCACATTGATTCTCATTTATCACTGTGAAGCTGCTTTGAAACAGTCTGTACTGTATAAAGCTGACTGGACACGTGTCATTTTTCCTGCCGTCGGTCTCGTACAGTGGGTGCATGTAGGCCATCACGAACACACACAGACGTTTTGTCACCAATGTAATTTTGATCCTTATCCAAGTTTCTCTGCCCGCCAGCCGGGCTTGTGTATAATGTCCTCATAATAGGAAACGGAGAGTGGAGGCCCAGCGATACCGGCCCGATCAGATAAGAGAGGGTTAATGAGCCCATAATTGTGACAGAGGAACAGACTACCTGTGCTCTCGCCGTCAAAGAGCCGTCTGTGCCGCTCTGCAGTCAAACACGCTCGAACTCTGTTTATCGTTCAGGACGGTTTACACAAGACACTTGAGCTTGTGCAGATAATTAGTTCACAATTATAGTGTGCTTGACTGCGTCGATCATTAAAACTTCATTTCCACTCATATTTAAAGAACAAAATGCACTCAGTCCAACCCGAAAAGTGAAAATAATCTCTTTCAGTTTTGTTGTCTGAAATATCTCAACAAAAAACAAACACTGAAGGTCAGATGACAAGCAGAAGTTGTGTTGCAGTCATAAAAAAATAATTCTGAATGTAAAAATCCCACTTATATTCTCAATAGTGAATTTGATTTCTAGCAACATTGTGTAACACTTTCAATACAGATCTACCTGAACTATTGGTAAGTGATGATATTATTAGAGACACAAACTTCTTTTCTTAAAAAGCAAGTGCTTGGTTAAAAACAACCCAAGGACCCAGAAACTTTTTGTAACCCAGCGGTTGGGTTGTTTTGACCCAGCAAATGGGTTGTTTTAACCCAGCAAACATTTAACCCAATCGCTGAGTTATATATAACCACTAGTTTTATATAACTCAACTATTGTTTAAAAATTACTGTATCGCTTACTTGAAATAAACCCAAAGTATGTTGGAAATTAATATTTATTAATATGATTAATAAATGAACTATGAAATATTTATTAAATAGCTTATTAATAAATGTTCACCTTTTGATTATTATTTTTGCCTTTAGTAATTATGTCTGATTTTTAATTTCCAACCTATTTTGGGTTAATTTTAAGTCAGCCATATAGTAATTTTTAAACAAAACAAGCAGTTTGGGCAAACATTTAACCCAACCGCTGGTTCAAAAAAAAACAATCACTAATCACTGGGTCAAAACAACCCAATCGCTAATTGCTGGGTTAAAACAACCCAATCGCTGGGTCAAAAAAAAAACAATCACTAATCGCTGGGTTAAAACAACCCAATCACTGGGTTAAAACAACCCAATCACTGCGTCAAAACAACCCAATCACTAATCGCTGGGTTAAAACAACCCAATTTCTGGGTCAAAAAAACCCAATCGCTAATCACTGGGTCAAAACAACCCAATCGCCAATCGCTGGGTTAAAACAACTTAATCGCTAATCACTGGGTCAAAACAACTTAATCGCTAATCACTGGGTCAAAACAACCCAATCACTAATTGCTGGGTTAAAATAACCCAATCACTAATCGCTGGGTTAAAACAACCCAATCTCTGGGTCAAAAAAAAAACAATTACTAGGTTAAAACAACCCAATCGCTGCGTCAAAACAACCCAATCACTAATCGCTGGGTTAAAACAACCCAATTTCTGGGTCAAAAAACCCCAATCGCTAATCACTGGGTTAAAACAACCCAATCACTGGGTCAAAAAAAAAACAATCACTAATCGCTGGGTTAAAACAACCCAATCACTGGGTTAAAACAACTCAATCACTGGGTCAAAAAAAAACAATTGCTGGGTTAAAACAACCCAATCACTGTGTCAAAACAACCCAATCACTAATCGCTGGGTCAAAAAAAAAACAATCGCTAATCGCTGGGTTAAAACAACCCAATCGCTAATCGCTGGGTTAAAACAACCCAATCGCTGGGTTAAAACAACGTAATCGCTAATCACTGGGTCAAAACAACCCAATCGCTAATCGCTGGGTTAAAACAACCCAATCGCTGGGTCAAAAAAAAACAATTACTAGGTTAAAACAACCCAATCGCTGGGTTAAAACAACTTAATCGCTAATCACTGGGTCAAAACAACCCAATCGCTAATCGCTGGGTTAAAACAACCCAATCGCTGGGTCAAAAAAAAACAATTACTAGGTTAAAACAACCCAATCGCTGCGTCAAAACAACCCAATCACTAATCGCTGGGTTAAAACAACTTAATTTCTGGGTCAAAAAACCCCAATCGCTAATCACTGGGTTAAAACAACCCAATCACTGGGTCAAAAAAAAAACAATCGCCGGGTCAAAACAACCCAATTGCTGGGTCAAAAAAAACAATCGCTAATTGCTGCATCAAAACAACCCAATTTACCAGGTTTGTCCATTTTTAACCCATTTTGGGTTGTTTTTAATCCAGCATTTTTTAGAGTGTACAATGAACTGATCTGAATAATGACTCTAGTGTCTTTAGAGCTGCTTTACAGCTGAATCTGAATTAGTCTCATATTTGATGAAGGTTTCATCTGTTATTTTCCTGTTTATTACTGTGAAGCTGCTTTGAAACGATCTGTGTTGTAAAAAGCGCTGTAGAAATAAAGATGACTTGGAAGTGGGAATGATTAAAGACATGGGAACGATGTCTCTGTACACTTTCAAACAACATATGTATTTGAAGAATTTGTAATCATTAGTTGTATATTGTAGTTGTTCGCAGCGCATCATGGAATGAGTAGTTTGTCGCTTTTTACTTTGATTCAAAGCTTGTAATATTGTGATGGAGGTTTGAACTTGTTACTGAAGAACCTTCTAAGTGTGATCTCTGTTGGAACAATTTCATAATACAGTAAAACACACGGAGAGCAGAATAAATGCAGTAACAGAGAGGGAATCTCAGCTATGTTGTTCGGACACAGCATTCTTCTTCTGTGTGAGGAATGTTTTATAGCGGACTGAATTAAGTGGCTCAGGCTGATGATGTCATTATCTTTCTCCGGACGCACTGGCATGGGTGAGTCCATCCGGAGCGGCTCCAGCCGAAGCGTTATGTAAGAGCGGCTGTCACAGGCGTTCAGGACGGAGCGCTCTGGTCTCCGGAGGCTGGGTGTGGAGACGGAGCGGCTCTGATCTGATTTCAGGAGGAAGGAAACTGGCTCGGTACACGAACCAAAGAATGACGGGTAGATATGAGCCCTGAATACGCCGTTTCGCTCGAACTTCTGGCCTTTTCTGCGAAGGTCTCTGAGGTGGAGTTCCTCTGTCTTTTTAATACTAATCTCCTGCAGTTCCAGAAGCTTCGGCAAGAATCTCACTTACTAAAAAGTACATAGAACATGACAGGAATCATTCTAATATGCTGATTTGCTGCTTAAGAAACATTTCTGATTATTATCAAAGTTGAAAACGGTTCCAGTTTCCAAAAGATTGAGCCAGACAGGGTGAGTGTAAGAGTGAGTTTAGCTGATCATGTATTTCTCCAGGACTTTATACAGGAAAGAGCTGTCAACATGCAGACCTGCCCTAATGCTGCACAACAGTGATACGACTTCACTGCTCCGTCATCTGCTCCAAACCCAAGCCTTACTAGCTGCGTTTCCATCTAAGGTTGGGAATTTAACTTGTGCACAATATTGGAATATGGCATAAAACATTTGCAAATAAAGCAGCCTTTCCATCCCATGTGTTTGAGTGAACAAAATCGTCACTTCCTGGTGCAAAATATCAGTAATAAAAATGTAAGCCATCGTAAATTATTTGGTCTCAGAGCGTCAGACGAAACACAGTAAACGCTGTCATGTGATCTTGCGTTCGGATGCTGGTGTTCGGGAACACAATCGTGTGAGACGCTTCTGGAGGGAATTAAACCAAATCATTCTGATGACAGACTTTGACGTTTCAGAACCACCAAACCAACATTTGAGATGCTGCGATGTGATTGGTCCGCTGGTTAGTGCAGTTATCCAATCACAGCCTCTGATTGTGCTGAGGCAAAGTCACCTGAGGGTTTCTTATCGGATAAAAAATTATGTTTTTTTAATTTTTTTTTATCTTGGCCTATCATTAGTGCAGAAGCGTAATGTATGCAAGTACCCAAGAAGTAATGCTTTATCAGCACAATGCAAGAAATTGGAAAAGCCTTTGTCTCATGAGTGCATCTGTCCGGTCACTGAGGCTCATAATCACACCCAAACACACAACTTCTCCTCCACCCTCTTTAGGAAGCTGTTTATAATGTCTTTCGCTAGAATAACTGTGAGCGCATGTGGCCGACGCCTGTAACAGCTGATCAGAAGCTGCTGTCCAAACGGCCCAGAACCTTCCTGAACACCTGAGGCCCTCAGCACACACACACACACACACACTTCTGTACAGTGTGTGTTATTGGCTCATTCCTGCTGAATTCAATTATTGCTGGGAGTTGAGAATAAAGTTACAGTTTTAACTTTGGGCTGTCTTTGTGTAAATAATCAGGATATGTAATGAAGTTTAAGTGCAGATTTCAACTCAACCAGACGTCCCTGGCTAAAATTTTGTTCTTTTTTCTGGTGAATGGAATACATAAAAGAAGAAGAAAGCCAAAATATTAAATGCCATGAATAAATATGTTTACCTTGTAATCCACTATTGTGTAGAATGGGGTCAAAATTACAATTTTCGCCTGAGATTCTGAGCCAAATTACAGGACGGGGAAAATGACTTTAAAAGAAAGGCAGAATTAATATTTTAGTTTTACACAGAGATTGGTAAGTCTATTAGTAAAATCTGTTGACTTTTGCAATCATTGTTAGATTATGTGCAAATGGTGACTGTTCAAAAATGGGAAAAAGCTCTCTCATTTTTCCCCAGAAGTGCTTTTTTCCCATTTTTGAACGGTCACCACTGGCACGTAATGCAACAAAGATTGTTAAAATCAACAGATTTTACTAGTAGACTTACCAATCTCCATGTAAAACCAAAATAATGTTGCTGCCATCTTTCTAAAGTCCTTTAAATTGACTCCAAATTGGTGAAAATTGTCATTTTCTACAAAACAGTGGATTACTCATTAAATATTAATCTGTGAGATTTGATATTTTGGCTTTCAACATTATTCATGTTTGTCTTTCTTCAGAAAGAATAATAACAAAATCTAAAATTTTAGCCAAGAAAGTTGTGGTTGATTCTGCACATTTGGACCCTTTTATAGAAATGCTTCTTTGAATGCAGCACAAGTCTATTCTTTCACTTCTTCACATCTACAAAGAGTAAAAGTATTTCTCCTACAAGTGCAGCCGGCGTCTCTGCCATTGTTTGCCTGTTTTTATTGGTTGTTTTCTGGGAAACGTTCGTCTTTTTGTTAAACAAGGAAGCATTTGTTTGTTTGTTGACTACAGGACCTTGTTTCTTCTGTGTCTCTTGAAACATGAAATCACGTGGCCATGTGTATTTGATCGCTGATGAAGAAAATGGCTTTCAAACAAGCGGGTCATGCGGATTTGTGTATACTGACTTTCATTGGAAGTCAGGGAAGGTCTCATTTTTTAAGTTTCGTTACAAGCTGTTCACACAACGGCAATACAAAAAGCGATAAATACATGAAAATTCTTACATATAGCCCCTTTAAATTTCAAGAAATTCAACTCAATCTAAACGATCTGATCAGATTTCAAGTATCATTTGAGATGCAACACTCACTGTGTATGTCATGCAGATTGCGCACTAATGTCTCTTGGCATCATTCTGATATTAAGTCATTTATGTGGCAACCAATTTACTGAATACTGAACACTAACGATGTGATTTCATCACATGATGATGTGTTCAGCACTCTTTATCTGAGCTGCCATCTGTACTTGTCCGTATGTGTTTCTGTAGATCACACTTTGATTTTCAAACCCTCCACTTCTCTCTTAATCCTACGTTCCAACAGCATGTTTCTCAGTTCAATCTTTCACCGTTCAAAACCACCAAATCAGGCTCATAAATGTCAATTACAGCCCTATAAAAGCAGCTCAGGGGTTTGTGTGGAACCATATGCCTCCATCTGACTCCCCC
The DNA here is from genome assembly GCA_036281575.1 of Ancherythroculter nigrocauda. Classification (NCBI taxonomy): domain Eukaryota; kingdom Metazoa; phylum Chordata; class Actinopteri; order Cypriniformes; family Xenocyprididae; genus Ancherythroculter; species Ancherythroculter nigrocauda. The sequence continues at coordinate 37,363,865 of VTFQ01000017.1, forward strand.
CAGCAGTTATAAAACGGTTTTAACACACGCATCAGACCCGAGCGCCCCTCATTGGACCCCTGAGTGTTAATATCAACCTTCATCAGAGGAATTAGTTCCTGCTCTTCTTTTCTTTTCAGATGTATCAAGATTGGAAAAAGATTATGGTTCACAGTACTTAAAAAAACTAGCAGTTCCAACTCCATGTGTGCGTTACAGAAGACGACTCGTTCACAAATGAGTGTGTGTGTGTGTGTGCGTGTGTGTCAGCAGTTTCTCTACTGGGAGTTTATATGGTCACATGATGATTCAGGTAAAATCGAGGTCATCTTTTACTGTGATTCATAGCTTTCAATTTCAATTAATATTTGGTATCATCTATCAAATCAATAAGCCACAAAACTAAATTAAAAGAATATTTATCCATTTCATAAACAGTTAAAACCAGTGTTTTTCATGCACTGCTCAGTTTTGAGCTCTATTTGGCTTCCATAACTTCAGACTAGTGGATAGAAAACATCCAAAGTGCACATTTAAGAGTTTATTTTATTGTTCTTTATCTATTTGTATCTAGATTTTCATCTCAACACATATCTCTAAAGGCATATCTCTCCACTTCAGCAGCTTTACACACTCCAAACTTTACTGTTTTATTCATATCTATATTCCGAAGGTTTGTTTATGTATCATTTGGAATTTACATTTTTTAAGAAAAGTGTTTTTATGTGCAAAAGATTTGTTTACGATTTTTACGTGCTCACTGATTCAAGCGAAAATAGTCTGAGCTCTTTTGGTCAGTAGATGTGATTCAGGAGTGAAACTGCTGCGTCTGATTCACTTCTATAACTCTTGTGTGCTTTACTCATCAGTCTGATGATTTTCACGGAACTAAACCATGTTGATTAGATCATTTGTTTGCAGTGTCTCTCTCACTCTTGCATTTCCAGTTGTCTCATGTGGGAGTGCAATTGAATGATGCAATAACAATTACAGACAATAATAATTCATGCCTCACTTTCTCTGAACCACCATCAGCAATGTTTCTGTGAAGAAATCCTAATGCTTCACGTCCGTTTGAGCGTCTCTTCAGGTTTATAGACTCTGAATAGATATTGTACTAAACAATCAGAGTAATGTTTTAAAAGCATTTTAAATGGTTTACTTGTATCCCAGCCCAATATGAACTTTTTGTTTTAAATGACACCTTTAAGTAAGTCTTGACTGTTAATCATTGTATAATTAGGCTTTGAGCAGCACATTAACAGAAGTGCCGTCATTGTGTGCCGCGTGGTTGCCGTGGTGACAGGTAAGCAACACATCAATACACCTGAACGGACCCGTGTTAAACCTGTCCGGCTATTGTGTGGGAGTTTGGAGCCGCACCACTTTATATAGAGCCTGAACAAAGTCCAGAACAATAAATCTCTGCACAGGAAGTCATTAGGCCTCTGACATACCTGCGGTTCAAGATCTGCTGTAATGTTACAGTTCCAGCACAAATCACACATGAGCATAGTTTACAGTACAAATGTGTCCATAACATATTTCATTAACTGAAACCAGTTTCAATTCAAGTTTATTTGTATTGCACTTCTCACATTGTTTTAAAGCAGTTTTACAGAAAATGCTTGTTTCATTGTTACGGTTTATGAAGCATACTGTTATCAGCCAGAGATGAGTGTGTCAAAGTAACCTCCACATGACAGTGATGTACAGATATAATCTAAGTCAAGTCAAGTCACCTTTATTTATATAGCGCTTTTTACAATACAGATTGTTTCTTTACAGTGATAACAGGAAAATTATGCAAGTTTGTCTCGGCTGTACAGCAGGTAATGTGGGTAGTTAACTCTTTCCCCGCCAACATTTTTTAAAAAGTTGCCTGCCACAAAACTTTTATAGTCCCCAGAATATTTTGTTATATGAATATCTTAAAGGGTTAGTTCACCCAAAAATGAAATTTCTGTCATTAATTACTCACCCTCATGTCATTCCACACCTGTAAGACCTTCGTTAATCTTCAGAACACAAATTAAGATATTTTTTGATGAAATCCAAGGGTTTCTGAAGCACACATAGGCAGCAACATCATTGTACCTTTCAAGGTCCAGAAAGGAACTAAAGACATCGTTAAAACAGTCATGTGACTGCAGTGGTTCAACCTTAATGTTATGAAGAGACGAAAATACTTTTACTTGCGCAAAAACAAAACAAAAATAACGACTTTCTTCAACAATTTCTTATCTTCCCTGTCAATATGCTTATGCAGGTGACGCAGTAACACAGCGAAGCTTTCGTGTTTACGTCCGAATGCCAGCTCAGTTTTGGCCAAAGCTGGTCATGTGATCAGCACGACGCATGCGTGTGACGCTGACGCAGGAGCCGGCCAATAATGAGCCGGCGTTCTGACGGAGAACCTGGAAGTGCTGGACGTAAACAACATATGAGAATGACACAGAAGAGAAGAGATTGTTGAATAAAGTCGTTATTTTTGTTTTGTTTTTGCGAACAAAAGGTATTCTCGTCTCTTCATAACATTAAGTTTGAACCACTGCAGTCACATGACTGTTTTAACGACGTCTTTAGTACCTTTCTGGGCCTTGAAAGTGTTGATTATATTGCTGTCTATGGACGAGTCTTATACCTCTCGGATAGTGTCAGTGCATTTAGATCAATAATATTACTAAGGACTCTTGAAGATGATGTCATGACACTTCTGATGCACAGCGACTGTCCTGAGCCCCGACGTCAAAGGCAAGTCCAAGAAAACGAGAAATCTTGACTGATCCTCGGCTTGCTTTATGTAAGGTGTAACTGTCCTTGTCTCTTTCAGAGTTGCTTGCAGTGTTGCTTTCTGCAACAGCGGCCCACACCCCTTCCACCAGGCCACGCCCGTCTGAGATGATGTCACCCGGTGATGTCATCAGGAGACCACTGCAGGCATGCTGGCGTGACGTCACTTTGGCGTCCGTCGCGGCAGCTGCATCCTCAGCGCTCGAAGACGAAAGCAGACGCAATCTCGCTAATTCAAACAATCTGACCCACGATGAGCGCCGCTGTTTTTGGCCCCACGCTCGGTTTGTAATGGGCTCCCTGGACAGATTCATGCGTTGGGATTGCAGTCAGTGATGAAACATGGCTGAAGTGATATTTTGTGAGGAATGCAAGAGAGAAAGAGATGGAATTTCCCTCTTCGGTTGGCCATCAGCAGCATCAGCCATGAGTTTCCCAGGAGAACAGCAGAGATTACACTAACAGAACAGCCAGAAACCACCGCACACACTCGCTGTTCGCTGAGGACGAGCTGTTCTCCCTCTGTAAGAATGTTTGGCTCGTCTTTTCCTCACAGGTCTTTTCACTTTGTGTTATTTATTACAGTATGATTTGGCTCTGAACGGAGTGAGTTTGCATCATCAACACGAGCTCTAGCAGCATCTGTAGCTGGATAAGGATTCAGGAATGGAGAGTTTTCATATTTGTCCCTTTGAATTTCCCAACTGAACTGTACACACACAGAACGCCAGGACTTAGTTTTACATTTTACATGACATTTAGTCATTTAGCAAATGCTTTCATCCAAAGTGACTTGCAAATGAGGAATACAACAACTTAATTGCATTTTCAATTGGTCACGCCAATTTAGTTTGGTTTCTATTTTGTTGGTCAGTTCTTTAGTTAGATTAAGTTTAGTTTGATAGTTCTCTATTAATTTTAGTTTTGCAGTACATTATAGTTTTATGGAGAATGGGAGGAAAGGAATTTTCACTGCGACTGAAGTGAGAAACCACTGCAAATGATTCAGTGTGAGAGTCAACCGTCTGAATGAATCAAACTGAATCAAGAACAAATGTCAGATTTTTTGTAAGCTCATTTGACTGATTAAGTATCCGTTGTTTTCTGCTGCCAAAGCAAATCCACTTTGATGAGACTGATACGGTAAAACCGATGGCATTGTTACTGTTCGTATCACTTTGAATCAAGTATGAGCGTTTGGTTTCTAACCAATCACAGCAGACTGGGCCGTCTGACCAATCAGAGCAGAGCAGCTCTCAGAAAGGCGGGGTTTAGAGAGACCGAATCTTTGATCGAACCGTTTCAGACACTGAGATGAGCTGATGCTGCAGTGGATAATATGAGAACATTGAAGTGTTTTTGACATTGGATGAATGTAAATCAATTGTAGGAGTCACCAAAACAAACCTAGGAGCCTTTAAAATAGCATAATTGGGGCACTTTAAAGAAATAACTTTCACACCAACCAAACAAACTGAAGTCTGACATCAAACTGGACCAAAAAAGACTTTCTGCTCTCCAGAAGATGAGGCAAGTTAAACGAACAACTCCATATCTCAGAGCGGAACAACAAAATCTGACTGATTTACTGGAACCCACGATTTCAGAGGTCAGTTTAGTACGAGTGAGAATAAGAACATAATACAAAGAAAGCAAAGATCAGATGAAATCCATTGACATGTTTGGTATTTTCCTTCTTCATTGCAGTGGTTTAGAGGAGCGTTTTATGGAAGTGTAATCAGGGTCACGCGTTCACTGGACTCCAGTGAATCTAAACCAATCTTTCCGGCATCGTTGCTGTAAAAAGACGCAAATCACTGGCGCCAGGGAGAAAGAGAGAGCGAGAGATTTGGGGTTTAAACTGTACCGCTGGAAACCTACAAAGTGTTAACATTTGGAAAAAGGCCCAGTGAGCGAGGGAATGGGGTGGAGGAATAGAAAAACATGAGAGATTGAGTGCAGCGAGAGAGAAAGATGCCAGAACATGTAACCTCAAAGCCCGGCCCGCTCCGAGACGTCACGCTCGCCCTCTGCGCTCTGTGACAGAACCACGAACACACGTCGAGCGCTCGCTGACACGACTCAGAACTCATGATGACAGCCTGAAAAAATGAGCCGTAATACGTGCTCTGCGACACCCCGTCTCCAAAATATCATGCAATGCGTCATTGCACAAATAACCTATTGTGCATGAGGAGAACTCTCTGATATCTGTGCCAGTTCAGCATTTGATTATATTTACGTTAGAGAAAAGAAAACAGAGTCAGCGTAAGGGCACTTAATAATATTCAGTGCTCAGCTTTAATACTTGGTGCCAGTGGCGTCAATTCACCAAAAGCCAAAGTATGGCAAACACTGATGACGTCATCAAATCTCAACAATTGTGTGTGTGTGGTGCATCCAAAGATGAATCTAACAGGCCTATAGTTTTGATCATGACCCAGCAAATTAGACAGTTATAGACCACCGTTTAAGAATGAAGGACTTTTCAAGGACTTTCAAATACTGAACACAGGGATGTTCAAACTCAGGGCCGCCGTCCTGCAGAGTTTAGCTCCTACCAGCTCCAAAACACCTGCCTGGAAGTTTCTATATGCCTAGTTAGATCTTGATTAGCTGGTTCAGGTGTGTTAATTGGTGTTGGAGATAAAATCTGCAGGACAGCGACCCTCAAGGACCGGGTTTGGACACCCCTGACTTAACGCAACCTTTTCCAGCACTTCAAAAGCTCAAAAGTTTAAATTTAAATGTAATTTTTAATGTGATGACCAAAAAAGTTTTTTGTTTATCTTTCAAAGATTGTCCCCATTTGTAAAACTAAAAGTTTCACAATGTAGTTTAACTAACATTTAGTGAAAAACTATGGAGCCCCGCACATGACATGCAAAAAATAGTAGGTTAAATCACGTGCACGATTTATAAATCGAGGGAACGAATTAGTACAATTTATCAAATCGAGAGAATGAAATAGTAAATCGAGGGAACAAATTACTTTTTTTGTATAAATTTTGTATAGATGTATAAATTGAGGAAATGAATTAGTACAATTTTATGGAGCCCCGCACATAACATGCAAGAAAAAAAATTAAATCGTGCGCACGTTTTAGTAAATCGAGGGAACAAATTAATAAATTGTGCGCACTATTTAATTTTTTTTCTTAGTGTCTTGTGCGGGGCTCCGTACGAATTAGTAAATCATGCATATGACGTATAAATCGAGGGAATGAAATAGTAAATCGAGGGAACATTTTACTTTTTTTTTGTGCATGTCATGTGCATGGCTCCAAAAAATCAAACGCTTATTTTAAAATTTAAAAAAGACATCATGTGCTAACACAGAGGAGCACCTTAATATATGTTTTTCACACGTTTTGCTTTTGAATGTATTTTTAGAGATTATCAAATCACTATTATAACATAAAAAAATCTATTTTTGTCTATTTTTTTGTCACCTTTTGTAAAGAAGTGTGCATATATATTTGTAGGAAAGGTCACAAATTCTCAAAAAACGCAAACTTTCAAATAGCGAATGACATTACACAGACAGCAGCGAGTATGTTCCCTTATAATCACTGAAGCTGTCGGTACAGCATAAACTCACTTTATTTTCAGAAGAAATGGCTGTGATTGGCTACAGTACTCAACGCTGCAAAAGCATATTGTAAATAGAAACATTTGCAGCGCTGTTAAACTTGCGTGACACAAATATAACAACCAGATCGCTTTAATTTCCTTGCTTCTCTCTTTTATTAAATAATTACAAATTATATGTTACATGTAGTAATATAATTCTCTTAATCCTGCAATAAGAAATTTATTACTTTGCACTGACCTGACCAGGCAGCCGCCACACCCAGCTGACGCCCCTGCTAGAGGTTTAAACGCATCACCAACACTAACGGTGATGCTCGACAAACTCCACTAATGAGTGTGATCTGAAGGATTGTGTTTGTGCTTGGACAGATAATTCTCTCCCCGTGTGTTGTGAATAATCCTGTTTTTGTGTGTTTAGGGACTAAAATCTCTTTCTTCACGCTGTCAGGCGAAGTTATAACATAATGTAAGTGCTCCCTGTAGATCAGCTCCAGATGTTCGAGGTGGAGCCGTCGTGATGATGAACTCTCACTGCAGACGTCACTTTTCCTTCCTAAAAGCAGATACGCAAGAACATTCGACTCAGTTCAGCCTGCTTTATGGTGCACTCTAAACAAAAAGATGAAGATATTATTCAAAGTTAAAGTTGCAGCTTTATCTGTGAGCATCAGTTTACATGAAACCACGAAGAAAGATGGTCTAAATGATTTCAGTCGGTCCACAGGAATGGTTTGCATTAAATGTTAAAGCACACCAGAGAACTCCACTTTCGATCAATCGCTCGCCGGCTGCTGCCAAACCGAGTCATTAACCTCGTATTAATTTTGGCAGTTTCTGTGGCCACATTCTGATCGCTGTGGTTTCTAAAGAAATGTTTACCAAACACAGCGCAGAGCTCCGGGCCTCAGCGCTGACGTCAGGAGATCCAGAGAACTGCTGCAGAATCGCTCCTGATGCATGTGTTTTCACAGGGGTTGATCGCCAGAAACATGACAATCCTCTCAGCGTTCATTCACCCTCACGTCATTCTGAACCTGCATGACTTTCGTTCGATGTTTAGCGAAATGTTGTTTTCCATGACATGAAAGGATCTTGCGTTCGGATCATGGAGTGAGTGTCAGGATGCGCCAAGTTTGAAAATGCACATGGGTGAATGAGATTTGTTTAGAAGTCCTTTCCACCACATAAGAAAATAAATCAGTCTTCTGTAACTAGATATGTACATTTCCTAGTAAGTAAATTTTATTTACATAGCACATTTAAACACAGCACAGCTGACCAAAGTGCTGAACAGAGTATAGAAAAATAATAATAATAATAATAATAATAAATAAAATAAAATAATAAAATTAAATAAAATTAAATTAAAAAATAACATTTCCTGAAGAGAAAATGTGAGTGGTGCTTGCCGTGTGCAACTACACTTCCCCCTACATTTACTAGCAAGATGCTAACATGATTAACATGTTGTTAGCATGATGTTAACACGATTAGCATGTTTCTAGCATGTTTTTAACAAGATGCTAACATGATTAACATGTTGTTAGCATTATGTTAACACGATTAGCATGTTTCTAGCATGTTTTTAACAAGATGCTAACATGATTAACATGTTGTTAGCATGATGTTAACACGATAAACCTGTTGCTAGCATGTTTTTAACAAGATGCTAACACGATTAACATTTTTTGCTAACGTGATTAACATGTTGCTGGCATGTTTTTACCAAGATGTTAACACGATTAGCATGTTGTTAGCATGTTTTTAGCAAAATGCTAACATGATTAACATGTAGCTAGCATGATGCTAACACAATTTTTATGTTGTTAACATTATGCTAACATGATTAGCATGTTGTTATGTTTTTAACAAGATGCTAACACAATTAACATCTTGCTAACAAGTTTATACTAAGATGTTAACACGATTAGCATGTAGCTAGCATGGTGCTAACACAATTAGCATGTTGTTTTAATAATGCTAACATGATTAGCAAGTTGTTTTCATGTTTATAACAAGATGCTAACATGATTAACATCTGGCTAACATGATGCTAACATGATTAGCATGTTGTTAACATGTTTTTAGCAAAATGCTAACATGATTAACATGTAGCTAGCATGATGCTAACACAATTCGAGGAGTAGCGTTGAAGTTTTGTCCAGAAGAAGAAGCACGCAGGTTACAAGACTGTTATAATTTTGACTTTTCATACTTAGTATGTCAATTTGATCTTTTCATGTCAAAATTATGACTTTTGGTATGTCATACAATAAAATGATCGAAATTATGACTGTCACAATAATGACTTTTTAAGTCAATTTTGACTTTTTTAATCTAATATGACTTAGTATGTCATGATTTCAACTTTTCGTGTCATAATTAATATTTACCTTTTCCTCATACATGCTGCGCAACATCTTGTATAATGAATTAATGACTCAAATTGAAGTCATTCAGGTTTATAACACACCTATTAACATTTTTAGATGAATTGTTGCTTTAATTTTGCCATTTAGCTCTAATATTTATATACCTGTATGAATGTGAAATATTTTTTCTCTGTGAGGTTTAAGCTTTCAGTGTGTCCTTTAGTTATTGTTTTAGAATGAAGGTGAAATCTGGATGGATTTGGAAGCCTGTCGGTCGTCAGGGTTATAAATCATAACTAAGACATAATAACAGCCTCACTGTCATTACAGTTACTTGAGCTTGAGCGCTTTAAATACCTCTGTTTCCCTCTTGGGGAAATCTTGGGAAATATCCTCAGCTGAAATATAAGACATGTGTCCAAACAACGAGAGCAAATCACATTTGCTGAACACACACCACCTGGGCTTCACCAGCTGAAGGTGTCGTGCTCTAATCACAGCTGATAGCAGCACAGCCTCCAATCACAGTGTTTATTCTCTTTCTGACAGAGTCGTGACCCTGCGGCTCTCCTCTTCAGAGCAGCTGTGAGTCGAGGGAGGAAAGTAAAGAGGGCAGCGTTTTCATAACTCTGAGTGAGAGATCCGAGCTCCGTTCATTCCACAGCACGGCCTGCTGAGACATGAGGATTGTTTACGCTATTAAAATAAGATTCAACCTTAGTTTGGCGGAATTCTAAGGCAACATCGCATGAGGCAAATCCCAAAACAATCCTCAGAGAAAGAAATGAATCAAAGTTGGTTAGTCAGTTAGACATATAATTAATTTAATGCTGCTACCTGAACAACAACACTCCTGGTTTAATGACACAGACAGGTGAAGGTGTGTTACCACCACAGTAATAAGAAAAGATCATTAAAAAAATCATAATTATTCTGAACTTTTGACCGATTGTGTATTTAGGACATAGAGCTGCACGATTCTGGATAAATAGAGAATCATTTTTTTTGTTTCAAATATATCATAATTCACCCACAATTCTGAACAGACAACTAAATAAAATAACACAATTTACTAGAGGTTCTGACAAAATATTAATTGCTGCAGTCTATTTAACAATGTTTAATTAATTGGAATGAATTATTTAAAAAAAAAATTGAGTAAATGATTCAATGAATCACTCATAAAGACTTCACTTGTTTCATTACTGGATGAATCAGCATTTTTGAATGAATCTCTTGAATCAGTGATTCAATGATTCACTCATAAATACTTCACTTGTTTCATTACTGGATGAATCAGTGTTTTTGAACAAATCTCTTGAATCAATGATTCAATGACTCACTCATAAATACTTCACTTGTTTCATTACTGGATGAATCAGCATTTTTGAATGAATCTCTAATAAATACTTGTTTCATTACTGGATGAATCAGTGTTTTTAAACCAATCTCTTGAATCAATGATTCAATGACTCACTCATAAATACTTCATTTGTTTCCTTGCTGGATGAATCAGCCTTTTTGAATGAATCTCTTGAATCAATGATTCAATGTTTTATAAATACTTGTTTCATTACTGGATGAATCAGTGTTTTTGAACAAATCTCTTGAATCAATGATTCACTCATAAATACTTCACTTGTGTCGTTACTGGATGAATCAGCGTTTTTGAATGAATCTCTTGAATCAATGATTCAATGATTTATAAATACTTGTTTCATTACTGGATGAATCAGTGTTTTTGAACAAATCTCTTGAATCCATGATTCAATGACTCACTCATAAATACTTCACTTGTTTCATTACTGGATGAATCAGTGTTTTTGAATGAATCTCTAATAAATACTTGTTTCATTACTGGATGAATCAGTGTTTTTAAACAAATCTCTTGAATCAATGATTCAATGATTTATAAATACTTGTTTCATTACTGGATGAATCAGTGTTTTTGAACAAATCTCTTGAATCAATGATTCAATGACTCACTCATAAATACTTCATTTGTTTCCTTGCTGGATGAATCAGCCTTTTTGAATGAATCTCTTGAATCAATGATTCAATGACTTATAAATACTGGTTTCATTACTGGATGAATCAGTGTTTTTGAACAAATCTCTTGAATCAATGATTCAATGACTCACTCATAAATACTTCACTTGTTTCATTACTGGATGAATCAGCGTTTTTGAATGAATCTCTAATAAATACTTGTTTCATTACTGGATGAATCAGTGTTTTTAAACCAATCTCTTGAATCAATGATTCAATGACTCACTCATAAATACTTCATTTGTTTCCTTGCTGGATGAATCAGCCTTTTTGAATGAATCTCTTGAATCAATGATTCAATGATTTATAAATACTTGTTTCATTACTGGATGAATCAGTGTTTTTGAACAAATCTCTTGAACCAATGATTCAATGACTCACTCATAAATACTTCACTTGTATCATTACTGGATGAATCAGTGTTTTTAAACCAATCTCTTGAATCAATGATTCAATGACTCACTCATAAATACTTCATTTGTTTCCTTGCTGGATGAATCAGTGTTTTTGAACAAATCTCTTGAATCAATTATTCAATGACAAATACATACACTTGTTGCCACCTACTGGTGTAACGATGTGATTGATACAATCTTTATTTGAAGCATCAAGTTTCTTTCAAAAGGTGATTTTAAGCGCTACCGTAAGCATCAGTGTTTATATCTGAACTATAAACTTTTATCCCAGTACTTATGTGATCATATGAATCATAAATAATGATACTGTGTGTTTGAAAAGACTGTTTGTGAAGCTGTTTCATATCTGTACATGACAACGGCTCTCTGGATCAGAACACTGATCTGAATGTTCGCTGATATCGGACTTGTCAAAGGTTTAATAGACTGAACCGAATCACTGTCATTAAGGAAAGAGATCTCATGGGTGTTTGAATTAAGATGGCGATCTTTTAACGATTACTTGTGCAGCTCTTGTTGGACAGAAGACTGCAAGTATGTTTCTGGCCTTAGTGAAATACCAACATTTGTTGTTCTTCATTAATCTGCTGTTATGTGCCTCTATAATGTCACTGAAACCAGATTTAAAAAACCAAGAATTGCTGGCATCTAAATTAATGAGCTTTTCAACAACCAACATGAGCTCAATCAAAACGTCTTCAGTCGTCCTGAATCAAGCTGACGTCAATGCAAACCAGAGCAAAGAATGCTGGCAGCAGCCGCGTCTGTCACTCTCTGTTCCTCGCTTTATTTCCTTCACTCATTTCTTTCAGTCGTTTCTTGGACTCAGAATGTAAATATGACTTGCGTCTCCAGGCAGCCTCTGCGCTTGACGCCGGCTGATGGATTTTTAAGAACATGCTGAGAGAGGCGTTTGAGTCTGCATACATGGATCATAAAACACACGGAATATCTGAGTTGTGCATTTCACTATTGTCCCCGCAGGAAATCAGAACATGCTGAACATACTAAACCAGGGTGATGATGATGATGGTGATGATGTCATCGGGGTGGTGTTGTGTCGTCAGTAAAGATCTACTAAGTTTGCATGAGGTTATTTCTCAGTAGAGTATTAGTAGGTTGGGGTTCGGGTTAGTAGAGTAAGTTGACATGTAGTTGCAAAGTTACTTATAGTCAGTAGGATGTCTGTTGGAGGAGCATCAGGTTAAAGTGTTAGCAGATATTATATACTAATACTGTTGACATGTAGTTGTTTCTAGTTAGTAGAATGTCTAAAGTGGACTACTGAAATAAAGTGTTACCAAAGTGGTTTGTTTCCAGCACCAAACTGAAAAGTGCTTCATCCTCCTGTGAATATCCTCTAAAGATGGAGAAAGAGAAAAAAGTGCACGTCAAAAGCTGTTGCCATGACTGCAGCTCTGACACGCACATGATTTCAGTGCTTTCCAGTGTTTTTTTGGCTGTTGCCAAGGCATATGCAAACACACTATACAATTACAGTATTTCAGCTCTAAACACTGAACACAGTCTATTAGCTGCTGAACACAGCCACAGCAGCGCCCCCTACAAACCTGCTCTGAGCTGCACGTGTGTGTGTGTGTATATGTGTGTGTGTAAGTGTGTATGCATGTGTGTGTGTGTGTGTGTGTGAGTGTGTATGTGTGTGCACATGCGCGTTTGTGTGTGTGTGTGAGTGTGAGTTTGTGTGTGTATAAGTGTGTATGCATGAGTGTGTATGAGTGTGTATGTGTGTGCACATGCGCGTTTGTGTGTGTGTGCATTTGTGTGGGTGAGTGTGTTTGTGTCCGCATGTGCATGTGTGTGCGTGTTTTTGTGTGTGCATGCGTGTTTGTGTGTGTGAATGTGTGTTTGAGTGTGAGTGCGTTTGTGTGTGTGCACATTTGTTTGTGTGTGCATGTGTGTTTGTGTGTGTTTGTGTGCATGCGTGTTTGTGTGTCTGTGTGTGTTGAGCATGTATGTGCATGTGTGTGTGAGTGTGTGTGTTTGAGTGTATGTGTGTGTGTGTGTGTGTGTGAGCGTGTGTGGGTGTGTGAGCGTGTGTGTGTGTGTGTGTGAGAGAGAGAGAGAGTGTGTGTGTATGTGTGAGTTTGTGTGTGTGTAAGTGTGTATGCATGAGTGTGTGTGAGTTTGTGTGTGTGTATATGTGTGTGTGTAAGTGTGTATGCATGAGTGTGTATGTGTGTGTGTGTGTGTGTGTGTGTGTGTGTGTGTGTGTGTGAGTGTGTGTGAGTGTCTATGTGTGTGCACATGCGCGTTTGTGTGTGTTTGTGTGTGTGTGTGTGTGTGCATTTGTGTGGGTGAGTGTGTTTGTGTCCGCATGTGCATGTGTGTGCGTGTTTTTGTGTGTGCATGCGTGTTTTTGTGTGTGAATGTGTGTTTGAGTGTGTGTGCATGCACATTTGTGTGAGTGTGTTTGTGTGTGTGCACATTTGTGTGCATGTGTGTTTGTGTGTCTGTGTGTGTTGAGCAAGTATGTGCATGTGTGTGTGAGTGTTTGTGTTTGTGTGTTAAGTGTGTATGTGCGTGTGTAAGTGTGTGTGCGTACACATTTGTGCATGAGTGTTTGTTTGAGTGTGCACGCGTTTGTGTGTGCATGTGTGTGTGTTTGAGTGTGTGTTCTTGTTTATATTACATCGTGGGGACCAAATGGCCCCACAATGTAATAAAAACCTGAGATCACCTACATTGTGGGGTCCAGCCAGCGGTCCCCACGAGGGAAATGGATTAATAAACATACTAAAAGATGTTTTTTTGAAAATGTAAAAATGCAGAATGTTTCCTGTGATGGTTAGGTTTAGGGATAGGGGTAGGGTAGGGGGATAGGAAGTACGGTTTGTACAGTATAAAAACCATTACGCCTATGGAGAGACCCCACTAAGATAGGTGCGCCTGTTTGTGTGTGTGTGTGTGTGTGTGTGTGTGTGTGAGTGAGTGTGTGAGTGAGTCTGTGTGAGAGTGTGTGTGTATCTTGAGTTAAGAATGTTTAGATGTTTAGACAGAAATACAGTGTAAGCACATTATTTTATTCAGTGTACACTCTCACGATAACGGATGCAGTTTGTGATTCTAATATTCAAACACAAACTTCAGATGAACTTCTCTCAAACTGTGACGTTTTCCAGAGAACGTTGGCTCATGTTCAGGACATCAAATCAAGAACGATATTCAGAGTTTGTTTGACAAAAACAAGCAAAACTGTATATTTAACTGTATTTTCAGTTTTGTCTTTAGTTCATTTTTGGGTGGATGGAAATTCTGACCATGAAGCCAATTATCGTTTTTCACTCATTTCTTGGCCGTTGTCTTATTAAAGTGTCACAGAAACAGTCTTTTATGTGTTTTGTAAGCGTTATTTGTTGTATTATTGTGGTAACATTGACTTTGTCACATAGAAAGTGAACTCTGGTTGATCTTTTCGCATGTCAGATGATCTCTTCCCATTTCAGAGGTCAGAAGAAGCTGGATTAGACTCACACCGACAGTCAAATTAAAGCAGAATTATTAATCAAGGTGATTCGCTAATGGTTCTTGCATTCCGAGTCTTTTGAAGTAACAGTGTCATTTTGCTTCTCTGAGACGTCTGTTGGTAAATTGTTTGTCTGTTTTCATTTACTGAGGAAGAGACCGCATTTGTGGCTTTGTTTATAATAAAACTTTTATCATTTATAGAGGACGACATAAAGCTAAACAGAAACTTTATGAGTGTCGTTTCTGTGCATATGGACGCTGTCACTGCTCGGTTCTGATCACACACGCGGCCTGTTTGTGTTTGTTTTGATGGCATAGCTACATGACTCAATATGAGGATGAAAATACAAAAAATATGAAAAGTACTTGGGCCTGAAGCAAACAGCTCATTGCTTTTATAAACACTGAATCCGAGCGCATATGAAGAGTGGATGGTGAGAAAAGACCATTAAACTGAAATAAGAGACTGGAAGAAAGAGAGCATGACACCAGTGTGATAAATGAGAATCCCATGGCTGACAAGTTCATTTTCCATTAGAAGAGGCCATCTGTAATTCATCATGTTACAGTGAGCGAATGCGGCACTGAGACGGAGAGAGGGATTCAAACGCAAACAGATCAGCAAAACTTTGACCGATGAGGCTGATCAGAGAAAGAATGAGAAAAAAATATGATGGCTTCGTTTCTCTGCTATGAATCTATGTCAGTGCACAAGAAACTGCCAGAAGAGACTCCACCCACTGATTACATATGTGAGGCTCCACCCCCTGACCTTATATTTGAGGCCCTGCCCTATCGCACATGTGATGCCCCGCCCCTTAACTGCATATGTGACTCTGCCTGTTGATCTCACATGTGAGGCTCCACCCCTTCACTTTATGTGAGGCTCCACCCCATGGCAGCATAACTGATCTCATATGTGAAGCTCCACCCCTGACCTTATATTTAAAGCCCTGCGCTTGATCTCATAAATGAAGCCCTGCCCACTGACAGCATATGTGATTCTCCGCCCCCTGATCTCATATGTGAAGCCCCTTCCCCTGACTACATATGTGATTCTCCGCCCCTTGGTGTCATATGTGAAGCCCCGCCCCCCGACAGCATTTGTGAGGCTCTGCCACCTGATCTCATTTGAGGCCCCACCCCCTGACTGCATATGTGATGCTCCGCCCCCTGACTGCATATGTGATGCGCCGCCACTTATCTCATATGTGAGGCTCCGCCCCTGAATGCATATGTGAGGCTCTGCCCCCTGATTGCATATGTGATGATTTGCCCCTAATCTCATATGTGAGGCTCCGCCCCCTGATTGCATATGTGATGATCCACCCCTGATTGCATATGTGATGATCTGCCCCGATCTCATATGTGATGCTCCGCCCCCTGACTGCATATGTGATGCGCCGCCACTTATCTCATATGTGAGGCTCCGCCCCTGAATGCATATGTGAGGCTCTGCCCCCTGATTGCATATGTGATGATTTGCCCCTAATCTCATATGTGAGGCTCTGCCCCCTGATTGTATGTGATGATCCACCCCTGATCTCATATGTGAGGCTCCGCCCCTGACTGCATATGTGAGGCTCTGCCCCCTGATTGCATATGTGATGATCTGCCCCAATATCATATGTGAGGCTCCGCCCCCTGATTGCATATGTGATAATCCGCCCCTGATCTCATATGTGAGGCTCCGCCCCCTGACAGCATATGTGAGGCTCTGCCCCCTGATCTCATATATGAGGCTCCGCCCCCTTATTGCATATGTGATGATCCGCCCCTGATCTAATTTCTGAGGCTCTGCCCCCTGATTGCATATGTGATGATCCGCCCCTGATCTCATATGTGAGGCTCCGCCCCTGACTGCATATGTGAGGCTCTGCCCCCTGATTGCATATGTGATGATCTGCCCCAATATCATATGTGAGGCTCCGCCCCCTGATTGCATATGTGATAATCCGCCCCTGATCTCATATGTGAGGCTCCGCCCCCTGACAGCATATGTGAGGCTCTGCCCCCTGATCTCATATATGAGGCTCCGCCCCCTTATTGCATATGTGATGATCCGCCCCTGATCTAATTTCTGAGGCTCTGCCCCCTGATTGCATATGTGATGATCCGCCCCTGATCTCATATGTGAGGCTCCGCCCCTGACTGCATATGTGAGGCTCCGCCCCTGATTGCATATGTGATGATCCGTTAATTATGATGATGTTAATTGATTGATTGAAGTTCATCCATGTGATACGTTCAACTCCACTGTCTGTATAGAAACATTCTGCTAAACATCTGCTTTGTGTTCCACAGAAGAAATGACACGAGTTCGAAACAACATTCAGGTGAATAAATGATGACAGAATTGTTTGCATGAATTATTGTTGAAATTCCATTAGATTTTGTCAAATTAGATGAATTTTGCAAGCAATGAATCTCTTTGATTGTTTTTGGATCATCACATTTTTTGAGAATGAAGGTTTAATGGCTTATTTCAACACACGTCTATAGCAGAAATTGTCTAGTGCGAGATGATTTATCCAATAAAATAACGAAGCGCTGTAAATCTGAAACAGTCACCCCGCGTATCCACACCCAGCGTTACACGAGAGAGTCGAGCCGGTTTAATTCCCAGAGATGTTAAACTCCTCCAAGACCGGCATTTTTGTAGCATTTTTGTGCAAGACATTCTCTGCATGTGACAGAATGCATGAGAAATCTGTTTTTCTGTACTCGTTTTCTATTCGTTTTGTATTGCAGTGAGTATCAATAATCTCTTGATTATGTGCCTGAACCTTGTTTACACCTGATATTACATCAGATCACAAGTGATCAGCCAGGACTGATAGTGGTAATGTGTTTAAACTACAAATATATCAAAAGCATCAATAAACCAGAGAGATTTGGAGTTGATTATGAGGAACAAACACATGAATGATCTTTAATCCAGCAGAAATCACCAGTGTGACGTTTATGTTTGATGAATTAAGAGAATCCAGAGAAACAGAGGCTGTTGAGTTGAAATGATTTGGAAGGATGTGCTTTCATAAATGATAAGACTGAAGGCCAAAATATTCATCATGATTTGTATCTATATGCTTTTAATTATCTTCAATGCTTATGATGATTTCAGTAATTCATGGTGGCTCTGCTTTAATATCACGAGCCAGAGCCACATCTGAAACCGGCTTATTTACAAATCATATTTATATGCACTGCATCTTTTTCTTCAGCAGGATTTGTTTAATTCAGAATCTGTAGGTTTGAGTTTGTTAGTGTGGACTAAGATGGTTGTACATATTTGAAAATCTGTCATTTACGGGTCAGGCCCTCCGTATGATGATAACAACAGCGGGAAGCAGCCAGAACAATCCACTTTATGGGGCCAAAGAAACATAATTTACGGCTCATCCTGCAGCGTGTTTCCAATTACACCCTGATACAAACGCACACGACTTTATTTCCACGCCAGGAGAGAAATTTGGAGCGGATTTCCTGATACATGATACATAAAAATGTGTTTGCAATTATCAGTATTGCAGGATCGTTCCGTTTATGATATTATGATATTTAGGGTTTGTTTTCTTTTTATCAGTTCTCTCTGTATTATGAGAATAAACTGTATTCATCATTTCGTGAGTTAGTCATCGGCTTAAAGGTGCTGTAAGCGATTTCTGAGAAACACTGTTGATATTTAAAATACCCAAATGGATCACGCTCCTATCTTTATAGCCCCGCCCCCACATTCACAAACACGCTATGCAACACAGGCACCTCCCCCCTAATGAGTGGACACGCCCCTTACTGCTGATTGGCTACAAGTGTGTTTTGGTGCTTGGTTCGGTCCACTTTCTGCATTTCTCAGAAATCACTTACTGCGTGTATATTTTAAAAAACAATATAATTTTGAAAATCAATGTCTTAGGGGCCATTAACGTCACAAAAACGTGTGGAAAGGCTGAAGCTGATTGGTTGGTTCTTGTCACATGACCTGCGGTGCACTTGCGGCATTCTGAAAAGTTGAGATGCTTTCATCTCACCGCGGTATAGGCGCGCCTGGAAAAAACGAGCATGCTGCACCGCATGTGTGGCGTGACCAATTATGAGCGCATAATGAAATAATGAACTAGCGCGCGCAAAATATGCGTTATGTGAATGGCCCCTTAATCATTAAAAAATTAAGAAAATGTTTGTTTTCACACTTAATAATCAATTATATCAGTCAAAACCAGTGTTATTTTAGTTATATTTTTAATTTTTTTATATTTTATATTATTCTATAGTTATATTCATCTGTTTTTGTAATATTTTGACTAATTAAAACATTCTTTTTTTATTTAAATTTTTAGTTAAAGTTTTAGTCATTTTGTTGTTGTGTGTTTTTATCATTTTTATTAGTTAATGTTTTTATGTCTACACTGCAATAAATGATATTCTTCCTCAGTATTTCTGTCTTGTTTTCCAGTACAAATATCTAAACATTCTTAAATCAAGATACATTTACTGGAGAAAAAGGACTGAAAATGTTAAGTCTTGTTTACTGAAATATGTAACAAAATTAAGTGAATTTACGCTTAAAACAAGAACAAATATATGTGGTCAGAAATATAAATAAAATTCCCTGTAAATTAAGTTTATTTTTCTGACCCCACTTGTTTTAGTCACATAATTCTGATACATTTTTATATTGATATATTCAGTCATTTTGCTTCTCCAGTAAATGTATCTTCATTTAGGAATGTTTAGATATTTGTGCTGGAAAACATGTATGTAGAATACAGAAATCCTTGTTATTAGCGACACCGGTGGCCGTTAAGTGAACTGCAGCAGCAATTTACTGCTCGTGCTCGCACTGTCACGTGCACACGTAACGCACAAGAGACTGAATGCGATTCATTCAAGGTCCCGATATTCTCACAACGAATTTCTTTGCTTAGAAGTAAAAATAAGTTGGAAATACCTTTGCAGCGATACTGTTAACAAACATCCTGACGCTGCTGAGAGCGACGGTTAGATGAATATGTAAATATGTGCTGCGCGCGCTTTCCTCACAATAAAACAAACACAACAAAAATGTCAGCGGTGAGAAACGGCAGTTCAGAAAGCATCTGATCGATGTGGATATGTTTACACCAGCTCTGCGATTCACCGGCATCCTGTCGACAGATGAGGTAATTAAAATTACACTGTTATGACAGTTTATATTATAAACTAATATATAGTTTTTAGATTATAAAGCATATTTGAGACTACATAGATGTGGCTATGTGATAGTTTAAATTAATCCCTTTGCTTGACACGTTGACATTACAGGTCAGAATGGCTCTTTCGTTTCATGTGCGATTGAACGGAAGAGGGGCTCTCGGGAGCGCGCGTAACCGTCACAATCTTTTGATTTTCCCGGGAAAACCGTCCCGAGTCCTTCACATAAAAATCATTGTACAGGCTTTAATAGACAACCTAGGAAGTCGGGGAATGACTCGTTTTTTAAGTTTCGTTACAAGCTGTTCACACAAAGGCAATAAAAAAATTATTAATACTTGAAAATGTAGCCTTTAAACTAAATGAAAATAAATGTTGCCTTGGCAACTAGCTTAAATAAAATGAGTTGACTTTTTTCCCAAGTGGTTTTTAGTGTTGGTTAAACTATAATAAAATAATATTTGTTCCGTCTTGTTGCCACAGATGTAGCTGCACCACCTGGAGATGTTTCTATATCAGGTGCGGCTAAATATGGAGCACCTGTGAATCCCGTGAAGCGGAGCCAGTGGACTGAGAGGAGACGTCCAGGAATAGATCGGCCTGTGGAGGAAGGCTTCCGCTGGCAAGCCTGAACCCCTTCGCTTTCACAAGCTGATGCCAGACTCAGTGCCGCAGGTTCGCCGGCCTCGTTTCAATAAAGTGTTGGAGAGTTTCATTCTCTTATCAATGTATTCAGTGTGGGTCTGTGTTTGGAGCAGATCCACTATTGTTCTTCTGTCTGGATCTTTATGTCAGACTGTGTCTGTGTTGCTCCATCTCTTCCGTTCAGTCTGTTTTTAGAGCAGAATTCCCTCTGTGATGCCTTTCCACACTTCCATCTGCTGACTGAGAGGATCCGCTTCCACCTGAGCTGACATCTGCCGGTTTTTCCCTCTTTCTCGCTCTCATCTAAGATGCTGTGCGCATTTTGGATTGAAGCATTTCATTGTCCCACTATGTGTCAGATGAGAGTCACAGGCGGATCTGATCGCTCTTCATTTCTGTTCTAAACCACCATTTTAAAGCAACATTATACATTCAGTGCAGTTTGTTAATCTTGATCTTAAAGTTAATCTTTTGATCTGAAGGTTTCTGCTGAAATGCTTGAAATGTGTTACGTGCACGTTTTTACTGTGAGCGAATGATTTTCATGAGTAACGCCCCGGTATAAAGCGGTCACAGTCCGCTGAGCTCAAATATCTGGAGTCCCGCTGAGACTCTTCAGTTCAGTTATGAAATAATGACACATTCAGTTGGCCAAAGCTCTTGAATAACTCTGATAATCTCTGTAAATATCAGTGAAGGTCATTGAAGATGAGTATGTCCACATCTGACCACACACTCCGTCATGAACATTTATCTGATTATTTGTGCTGAGAACACAAACAGTCATTTACTTCTGGGTCAGAGATTTGAAGAACAATGTTTTAAGTTTGTTTCTTAACTGTCAGTCTTGGTTTTTTGCCTTTCCCCTCCTTTATCACATATTTTAGTAATCATTATAATACTAGGCATCATTAAAAATTCATCCCATAAAATTGCTTTGCCATAAAAAGAGTGCTTTAAAACATTTTTGTGGCACAATTTTTGTGATAACTCAAATTTGGAACACAACTTGGTTAGACATATGGCTTTGATTTTCTAGCAATTTCAAATTATTTTGTAAAACATATTTTGTAGGGATGCACCGATATAAAAATTTTGGTCGATAATGATAACCGATAATTCTTTATATTTGAAAGTCAACAACCAATATATTGGCCAATAAATCTAAATCAAAAAAAATTTATATAATTTTTGAGAGCCTGATTACAAAAACAAAAGTCTCAAATTTTGGCCGATACCGATAACCGATAATTCTTTATATTTGAAAGCCGACAACCAATATATTGGCCAATAAATCTAAATAAAAATATTTTTATATAATTTTTGAGAGCCTGATTACCAAAACAAAAGTCTCAAATTTTGGCTGATACCGATAACCGATAATTCTTTATATTTGAAAGTCAACAACCAATATATTGGCCAATAAATCTAAATAAAAATATTTTATATAATTTTTTAGAGCCTGATTACAAAAACAAAAGTCTCAAATTTTGACCGATACCGATAACCGATAATTCTTTATATTTGAAAGCCGATAACTGATATATTGGCCAATAAATTGTAATTTTTGAGTGCCTGATTACCAAAACAAAAGTTTCACTATTAAAAGCCATGTCCCAAACACACAATGTATGTTGCACTTAACTGTATTTTCAGTTATTTTAATCATATTTAAAGCAATTCAAAGCCATCATAGTGAACCGTGTGTATCTGAAGTGTCTCAGCTGAAGGAAATAATCCATTATTTATCGGCTTTAATATATCGGCCAAATTTGCTTATCTAGCCAATAGCATAAAATATATCGGCCGATACCGATATATCATGTATCCCTAATATATTTGTGTAAAGTAAAAGATGTTTAGATCTGCTTTCACTATAATCTTCTTTCATTCATGAATTGCAGCCATTTCAGTTCAGATCTGTGATCAAAAATTAACAGTTAATAATAGTTCCACATTTGAT
This sequence comes from Ancherythroculter nigrocauda, assembly GCA_036281575.1. Lineage (NCBI taxonomy): Eukaryota > Metazoa > Chordata > Actinopteri > Cypriniformes > Xenocyprididae > Ancherythroculter > Ancherythroculter nigrocauda. The sequence goes on from VTFQ01000017.1 coordinate 37,386,358, forward strand.
ACTTTTTATTTAGAAAACTTCATTTTAATTCATCTTACAGTTTGTAAAAGAGCAACACAACAGAAACAGTGTTTTCAGCGAATGCATTTATAATGGAAGTCAATGCATTAATGTTACCGTGTAGTGATTTCCACTTCCTGTCATCCCAATTCAACTTCCTGTGTGTTGTGGCCAGTTCAGTTCATGAATTAAAAGTGAAGCTTTTAAACATGTAAAATTTTTCCTCCATTTTGAATTTTCTGAAAAACCTACTTTTTCGAACTCCTCCTAAAGCTTTTGTCCAATTTGCATGAAATTTGGAATGTAGCATCAAATCACACTCCAGGAAAATAATTATTAAAAGATTTTTGATCGGCCAATCCGTTCTCGTATAGAGTGTCAACTAATTTGACACAAAAATGGATTTGATGCGGTATCTTCATAATGATTTGGTGTATTGACACCAAACTTGGAATATGTCATCACAGGCATGACTTGGGGGTAGATGCACAGTATCGTCACAGCGCCACCTACTGCTCAGAAGTTATAAACCATGTTATTAGTGCTTTAACTGATGTATTTATACAGCTTTATCCTAACCTCATGATCACAAATATTTCCTTTTCTGCCCTTATTCAGCTTGACCCCGTAATTGCTGCTTGCAGCTATATTTTAATTTCTTACTCTCCATTTCTTTGTAATTATATGTGAAATTTATTAGCAATTTCGAAGTGAAAATAGTTTCAAAGTCATTTTTTAATTCAGCATACGTTTTATAATATGATTTGGAGCAATTATTAAACATTAGTGTTTGTTGGGGCTTGTTGCACTGTGAGGATTTATTTTGAAACAATTTTAGCTGAGATATTGCTATATTAAAATAAAATTACAAAGAAACAGCAAATAACACATTGAATTAAGTATTTTCTTGTAAAACATACTCCAATAATCTTTGTTTTATTTACAACTTAGAAAAATAATTTTTTACCGTGTAGGTGAGGTGATTTATTATTTTATCTTGCTTTTCCAGGCCATTTGCATGTCCGGATCCGAGTGGTGAGACGCCACAATATCTTGCATCATCTGTCGGCGAGGAGTGGCGCAGTCACACGAGGTGAACGCGGGGCGAGACACTTCCGGCGACTTGTAAATCTACACACACACACACACACACACGTACACACATGAGTCAGCGAGAGAGAGAGAGTGAAAGGTAAAACCACACCCAAGGTGTGAATGTGTGTCAACAGGATTAAGTAACATCAAGTTGTGGTTTATAATGAACAGACCATACTGTCCTGACATTGTGTAAACGAGTAATTACAGCTTGTAAAGTGAAAGTACTGCAAAAAAAATGATGTTCTTCCTCAATACTTTTGTCTTGTTTTCCACCACAATTATCTAAACATTCTTAAATCAAGATACATTTAGTGGAAAAGAGAAATGACTTCAGAAATTAAGACTTGTTGTCTGAAAAACGAATCAAATTTAAGTGAGTTTTTGCAAATATCTGCCAGTGGGGTCGGAAAAATAAACTTTGAATTGTTCTTGTTTAAAGCAAAAGTCTTGCTTTTCAGAAAACAAGAGTTAATATCTTCAGTCATTTTGCTTTTACAGTAAATGTATCTTTAATTTGAGAATGTTTAGATATTTGCATTATAAAACTATTTATCACATGTATTCACAATTATACTGAACATCTGCTCTTGTGTTTACAGAAGAAAGTCATACGAGGGTGTGTGTGTGTTTAACCCCATACATACACATGCATAGAGTATGTGAATGTTTCAGCATTGAAAATCTCAAACTACAAACAGTTTTTACTGTCAGTTTGATGTTGTTGATGTGTGCGTCGGGGTGAATAAATACAGGGTCTCCGCCGCGTTCAGACCACTCATTAAACTCCAGACTTATTTTAAGCTTCTGGTGGTTTAAACCAGAGCAGCACTCTTGATTTCTGCTCATTTACTGCAGGGCCTTTCATCTGCACTGGATTCTAGATCAGGGGTTTCAGTCTTTTAGTTCCACGAACCCCCAAAATATGACCGTCCTCATGCAAGGGACCATCCTAAAATTTTTAATGCATCTACACTGCAAAAAATGATGTTCTTCCTCAGTGTTTCTGTCTGGTTTTCCAGCACAAATATCTAAACATTATTAAATCAAGATACATTTACTGGAGAAGCAAAATGACTGAAGATATTAAGTCTGAAAAATGAATCAAAATGAATTGAGTTTGTGCTTAAAATAAGAACAAATATCTGCCAATAGGGTCAGAATATTATTTATTATTTTTTTTACATTATTTATATTGTTTTTCTCTTAAACATTTCCTTGCTCTCTCTTGCGGCCCACTTTGATAACTGATAACTCCTCGAGTAGAAAACAGATTCAGGAATCATTTGCTCATGAAGTTTAGAGCACGAGAAACAAGATTAAAAAGAATCAGGTTCGTCCTGAAACACGCATCAGGTCTGTAGAGCTTGTGTTCACTCTGAACAAACCCAACAATCTGGAGAATCTTCACCACTGACCAATTACAAGCGTGCGAAACATGCACATACCTCTTGTAATTATCAACAGTTTGTTCCCTTGAGAAAATACGTTAGTTCAAATAGATCAACGAACAAGAGACACACACACACACACACACACAGATTTAAACCGTCAGTACTGGGGGTTTACTGTAGTATTTCTCTGTAATGCTAGGAATCATCAGGACTGGGTTATTTTCAACCTCATGCTACAGAATATCTCTATGGAAACTTGTTTCCACCAAGGAATAAAAAATAAAAAAGTTAATTGTGACTTTTTATCTCATAAATTCTGGATTTTTTTCTTGCAATTTTGAGTTTATCTGAGAATTCTGGGAATTTTTGTTTAATTGTCAGATATATACTCGCAATTATGAAAAAAGTCAGAATTGCAAAATATAAACTCGGAATTGCGAGAAAAAAGTCAGAATTGCAAAATATAAACTCGCAATTGCAAAAAAGTCAGAATTGCAAAATATAAACTCGCAATTGCAAACTCACAATTGCGAAAAAAGTCAGAATTGCAAAATATAAACTCGCAATTGCAAAAAAGTCAGAATTGCAAAATATAAACTCGCAATTGCAAAAAAGTCAGAATTGCAAAATATAAACTCGCAATTGCGAAAAAAGTCAGAATTGCAAAATATAAATTCGCAATTGCGAAAAAAGTCAGAATTGCAAAATATAAACTCGCAATTGCAAAAAAGTCAGAATTGCAAAATATAAACTCGCAATTGCAAACTCACAATTGCGAAAAAAGTCAGAATTGCAAAATATAAACTCGCAATTGCAAAAAGTCAGAATTGCAAAATATAAACTCGCAATTGCAAAAAAGTCAGAATTGCAAAATATAAACTCGCAATTGCGAAAAAAGTCAGAATTGCAAAATATAAATTCGCAATTGCGAAAAAAGTCAGAATTGCAAAATATAAACTCGCAATTGCGAAAAAAGTCAGAATTGCAAAATATAAACTCGCAATTGCGAAAAAAGTCAGAATTGCAAAATATAAACACGCAATTGCAAACTCACAATTGCGAAAAAAAATCAGAATTGCAAAATATAAACTAGCAATTGCGAAAAAAGTCAGAATTGCAAAATATAAACTCGCAATTGCGAAAAAAGTCAGAATTGCAAAATATAAACTCGCAATTGCGAAAAAAGTCAGAATTGCAAAATATAAACACGCAATTGCAAACTCACAATTGCGAAAAAAATCAGAATTACAAAATATAAACTCGCAATTGCAAAAAAGTCAGAATTGCAAAATATAAACGCGCAATTGCGAAAAAAGACAGAATTGCAAAATATAAACTCGCAATTGCAAACTCACAATTGCGAAAAAAGTCAGAATTGCAAAATATAAACTCGCAATTGCGAAAAAAGTCAGAATTACAAAATATAAACTCGCAATTGCAAAAAAGTCAGAATTGCAAAATATAAACTTGCAATTGTGGAAAAAATGTCAGAATTATGAAATGTAAACTTGGAATTTTGAAATTTTTTTCGAATGTTGTGAGATATAAACTCAGAATTGCGAAAAATGTCATTGCGAAACATAAACAGTTGTGAAAAATGTCAGATTGAGATCAGAGTGAGATATAAATGTGTAATTATGAGATAAAAGTCAGAATTGCAAAATATAAACTCAGAATTGTTAAAAAATGTTCAAATTGCGAGATATAAACTCACAACTGTGAATTTTAAAGTCTAAATTGTAAGATGTAAACTCAGAATTCCGAAAAAAAATGTCAGTATTGCGAGTTATAAATTCTGAAAAAAAAAACATGTTAGAATTGTGAGATATAAACTCAGAATTCCACGAAAAATGTCAGAATTGTACAATAAAAAGTTGCAATTACCTCTTATATTTTTCTATTCTGTGGCGGAAACAAGCTTCTTCAGTGTGCATTAATGTATGTTTCTCATTGACTTTCAATAGTTGTCCAACAGGAAAATGGGCAGAAACGCGAATTAATGTTAGAATACGCAACTGTTGTGAAAGTATCATCATCATCGTATCTGAAACACGATCCACATGATGTGTGTAAATGTCTTCATACACACCGAGGGACGAGTCTTTGGTAACTGATACTAATGTAACTGTAAGTGTTGTAATGTAAAACAGCTTTCACAACACACTTGTTTTTCTGAGGGAAACTGGATATTCAACATGAAAAAAGTTTAATTTCCAAAATATTGTGCATTATTCATTACTTGTGAATGTTGAAGTTGAGAATATGTGAACTCAAGCCTCACACACTCAGACTGAACGACAACATTTGGAAAAACAAAGAGACTGGAGGAAAATACGAGGAGGGAAAAAGACCCGGTCGGGTTGGACAATAAAATACTAATTAGCCACTTGCACTAATGCTGAAAATATCGTCTAGACGAGTCACATTAACTGTCAGGCTTTATTTTATGTGAGGCTGCAGAAAAACACTCAGGCTTTTACACGTTTGCTGATTCCAGGGGAAAGTCCAGAGCGAACAGACACCAGAATCCACTCAAACGCCGTCGTAAAACATGCAGACGAGGCTTTTATTTGATATTGCTAATATGAATAACAATAAAAACTCTATTTGTGTCTAATGAAGAGCGCGTCAGGACCGTTAATGAGCTGCAGTGATGAAATATAATGAAAGTCAAATCATATAAACATAGACTCGTTTGTGCTGAAAGTTACAGCCGTTATGAGACTGATATGATAAAACACTGCAAATGATACATATATTTACTGTACAAGTCAAAAGGTTGGAATAGTTAGGATTTTTAAATGCTCACCAAAGTGTGTGTGTGTGTGTGTGTGTGTGTGTGTGTTGTGGTGAACTGTCTCTGATGAGACGCGGCCGTCTGTGAGATCAGTGTCGCATAAACACACACGATTATTACTAGAAGAACAAGACGCTGACTAGAGAAATTCATGTTTGTTTAAACAGAGCGGTTCTGTGTGTCTCCATCTCTTCTCCACACACACACACGCACACACACACACACACATGCACATGCACACACACACACACACATGCACACACACACACACACACACATGCACATGCACACACACACACACACATGCACACACACACACACACACACATGTTTGTTTTTGTGAATTGTGGGGACTTTCCATAGACTTCAATGCATTTTACACTGAACAAACTGTACATTCTATCCCCCTACCCTGCCCCTACCCCTAAACCTAACCCTCACAGGAAACTGTGCAAACTTTTACTTTTTCACAAAAACTCATTCTATATGATTTATAAACCCATTTACATTGTGGGGACCGCTGGCTGGTCCCCACGATGTAGGTGAACTCAGGTTTATATTACATCATGGGGACATTTGGTCCCCACAATGTAATATAAACAAAAGCACACATGCACACACACACACACACGCACTCTCTCACACTCTCACTCTCACACACACACACACACACACACACTCTCACACACACACACACACCTTAAATTGAACCCCTGATGTTAAGAATTGCATGGTTTAATATAACGTAAATAATGTCTCTTACTGAAATTATTACACATTGGGCATCAATATTAATTTTTCTGTCCAACTAGCTTACATAACCAGACAGTAAAATGTGATTTTGTAATTTTTTTTTAAACAAATGTAATATTACTCACTTTAATATTTTAATATTAAATATTTTACTGTAAAGTTGTGCAGTTTTGGGTAATTGTGGTATTTTTTGTTATTTATTTGCCTCAATTTGTAATAATTTAAGTATATACATTTATATAAAATAGCAAAATTTTATGTTAAAGGTGCAATATGTAATATTTTTGCAGTAAAATATCCAAAAACCACTAGGCCAGTGTTATATATTTTGTTCACTTGAGTACTTACAATATCCCAAATGTTTGCAACTATTTGTAAATCGTGAGAAAATTGCAATTTTAACGTGTGAGGAGTCGCCTGTCAATTGTGTCATACCCGCGTTATCCTCGGTTTCCGGTTTATTTTGTAGAAACCATGGAAACACCAAAGACGCTTTAATATTGACATGTTTTAATAGTCAAGGGAACATCTGTTTTGATATATTCATAGACAGAAAACTAATTATTGTTATATAGCTCAACACATTTAGTCTTATTGTTTAAATCTAATTTTCTTGATTTTTTGCGATGCTTTACCATGCCTCAGAGAAAAACACTATTTTGTCAAGTAGCTAACATAGCATAATCAGATGCAGCTTTATTTTTAGTAACAGTAATACAGCATTTTCTCCATCATTACAATACATTTTAAAATTAATTGCATGCCATTTATCAACACAATCATCCAGCATTTAATATGATATTGTAAAATCGATCTATCTTACAGCAGTGTGTAACAGTGTCTCACAGCAGCCGCCGAGCGAACGCACAGAGTAACGTTATAACATCATTTTCAACACTCTCAAATGTATCTAATATGATAAACAGAGCTGCGTTTCCTCATACTCATGACCGGAAAAGCGGCAGCGGCGCCGGCGACTGTGTCATAATAAAAGTCCCGCTGCTCGTGAGGCGTGTGTTGATCAATCGCTCCAGCTCCTCGTTCAGCTCCACAACACTCGCTCCTGCTCTGCTTCACACTACAGTAACGTTAATAATCGCATCCATGAACATGATTTCTGCCCGAGTCCAATCCCGATTCTATTCCACCGTCCGTTGAGGTGGAAACCACATGTCCCAAGATTCCGCGCTCAAACTTGGCGTCATCAAGCTGCGCCTTTGTTTTGAATAGGCTTCTAGCGACCTCTAAATTATTACATATTGTACCTTTAAATCCACTTTAATAAAGATCTACATTTCTCAATTTCATTCACAGTGATAGACATGAAAAATGTGCCTGGGTTTAGTGGACGATTGCTGCCATCTACTGGAAAGCAAACACTTTTAAAAAAATTAAAATAACATGAATTTTTAACTACAGCCACTAGATGGCTAGAAAACGAATCAATGGTTCACATTATAAAATCATTATTATAACAATAAAAAAGACTCTTTATCAAATTTTAGCATTTTTTGTACTATAATTTTTTTTTTGGGGGGGGGGGGGGGGGTAAAATACAATTAATTACAAGGCTGTAGAGAACCGTGCTCTATTGCAGACTTATATACTGAGGTTTTAATTACATTATTTTAATATAGTCGGTCGTGAATTATAGTGGGCCGGTCTATGAGACTCCAGGACTGAAAATGAGTCTCACTCCGGCCCTCTCACTGATACTGACGTTACCCTGTTGATATTTTTACCGCAACACAACTCAGAATATAATATACGACACCACATTGTGCAGCTTTTGGTTGTAATTTTCTAACAAGAGAAGTGATGTAAGTCTTTAGGAAGATTTATTCATCCACATTCTGCACAACTTCCCATTCTTTTCTCCTCTTATCTCTAGTAAAGCAGTAAAGACTTACATCACTTCTCTTGTGGCTCATCGGCTGAAAATTACAACCAAAAGCTGCACAATGTGGCATCATATATTATATTCAGAGTTGTGTTGCGGTAAAAAAAGCAATATGACAGTGTCAGTACGTCACCGAGAGCAACCATTTGACGTCATCGACACAGAACACAAACAAAATTGTCCAAATCGGTCCAAATATGTCATGGATTTTTTAAATAATGAAAATCTTTCATGGGTTTTTACTACATATTTCAGTAAGAGACATCATTTACGGTATATTAAGTCTTGATATCAGGGGTTCCCTTTAAAATAAAGTGTAACCTAAATTATTTCTGGTAGTTTGCAGACTAATATTTTGTTAATTGTCTTGGATTTTTTTTAATATTAGAGTGAAAAAATAATGAAGATAATAATAAAAAAAAAAAATAATTGGCATAATAGTTAAAAAAAAAAAAAAAAAAGGTTCCTGTTAATGTGTGTGTTTATGGGCCATCATTGCAGTTCCTGCTCCAGCCTACAGGGGCGCTGCTGAGCATGAGCTTAAACACACACACACACACCTGTTGGGTGTGTGTGTTAATTATAAAAATTATAAAAATTCACCAGAGCGTTTTTACTTGATTTTAACATGATTTAAAGCATGACCAACTGGAGACTTGAAAAATGTCCCTTCTTTGCTCGGCGGTCCCCTGTTAGATAGGAGGACAAGTACACACTCTCTCACACACACACACACTCTCACACACACACACACACTCTTCTTTCCCACACAGCGTCTCAGAATAACTCGAGGTGGTTTAGTGAAGGCTTCAATCAGCCTCTCTCTCTTCAGAAGATTGTAATTCATCACTCTTTTGTCTTCATGAACTACAATTACAGATCAAACTGCTCCACATCTGGACGTCAGTGTTTGACGGCTCAGAAACATCGAGTCCAACAATATTTGTTTCAGAAGTCAAACTGGAAACTATGAGATCTTCAGAGAAGCATGTAAATGTGAACGTGAAACGCTGCGTCTCAGTCCAGAGATCTGTCAGTGTCTCGGTTCATTGCCTTTTTCTCATCACATATTTTAGTAATCATCATCTGAGCAGGTTAAGGAAGTATTTCTTCAGACTCAAACGACAGTTTCGTCTGATTGTTCTGCTGCACTTTTCTCGTCTTTCACTGGTAAACTGTAACACAAATGAAGGAGTGAGATTGTCCATCTGTTCACTGAATGTTCCTTAAACTCATTTTCCCGCATAAGAACGTTTTTATTGAAGGTTAAGAATGTTTTCTGAATCCAGATGAGCTGATGATGATGTTTTTGTGGTATCTGCACATCAGAACTGATGATAAACGTATGTTTGATGTTATATTTCAATCAGAAATCAGGACGCGTCACATGACTGTGCAGATGTCAGTGCTCTTGTATTTCTGTCTGAATTCAGCGCTTGATGGGGTCAGAGGTCATGTGAATACTTGAACTCAAAACCCATCATGGAAAATGTCTCGGAGGTTTAAAGTGATTTACACGCGTGTGAATGAGAGAGACGGTTGTGACACTCGTCAGACGGGACGAGCTCGTTGAGCGATTGACTGAAGGCTTGCAGATTTAATTATATTTATATATATTCCATATATATGTATCTTCTGTAACATTATAAATGTCTTTACTGTCACTTTTGATCTATTTAATGCGTCCTTGATTAATAAGGTTGTTGTTTTTTTGTTACTCAACACTGATAATAGTCATAAATGTTTCTTGAGCAGCAAATCATCATATCAGAATGATTTCTGAAGGATCATGTGACACTGAAGACTGCAGTAATGATGCTGAAAATACAGGAATAAATTACACTTTACTATATATTCACATAGAAAACAGTTTTTACTGTATTTTTGATCAGTTAAATGCAGCCTGCAGACTTCTTTCAAAAACATTAAAAAATATGAATTAATCCAAACTTTGAACGGTAGTGTAAATATATATATATATATATTGTTGTCTGAAACCTTAAACAGGAATAAACCTGTCCTAAATCTGTTCCCAATCCTGAATATTAAATGAATCCGGACGTTTCTGTCATCTGAAGCCTCTGATAAATCATTCATTGATCATTAAAGTCACTTTGATTTATTGATATTTTATGGAATAGCAGGACTGCGTCATGTGACGTGACTGCGGGATTAGGTGACAGACCGCGGCTCATGAAGGCGATCGGGGCGGGAGGCTAATTAATGCTGGTGAATATTTCAAAGCTTGAATAAATTAACATTTTGTGTAAAGTTAAAATAAGGTAAAGTAAAAGCATCATGGTGGGAGTTTTCTAATGACTGTAGCAGGTGGTGTTCGCTGGAATGTGTGTGTGTGTGTGTGTGTGTGTGTGTGTGTGTGTGTGTTAATGAACAGAAATGTTTTTATTAGTTTGACTTTAGTTGTGTGACTCTGGCCCACAAACGTTCAGTGCTTCAGAAGGCGTTTGTTGAGTTCTCGTTCTTCTCGTTGCACAGATGACGGTCGGATCGACACACTCGCGTTCCTCTCGCCATTAGCGTCTTGTTCACGGCAGACTGAATTCTGCAAACATCAGAGATTCAGAGCCGCTTCCAAATGACAGTGTTTGGATGTTCCTGCAGGCAGTAACCAAAGCAGAGACAGAAACACCAGAGAGAGCCAGAGACACACACACACACACACACACAAACACACACACAAACACACACACACACACACACACACAACACAATAATCACCGGTCAACACACACACACAAACAACACAATAATCACCGGTCAACACACACACACACACACACATGTTTGTTTTTGTGAATTGTGGGGACTTTCCATAGACTTCAATGCATTTTACACTGAACAAACTGTACATTCTATCCCCCTACCCTGCCCCTACCCCTAAACCTAACCCTCACAGGAAACTGTGCAAACTTTTACTTTTTCACAAAAACTCATTCTATATGATTTATAAACCCATTTACATTGTGGGGACCGCTGGCTGGTCCCCACGATGTAGGTGAACTCAGGTTTATATTACATCATGGGGACATTTGGTCCCCACAATGTAATATAAACAAAAGCACTCAAATACAGACATACACTAACACACACACACACACACACACACACAGAGTGATTTTTTATCTCACAACTCTGACTTTTTCCCTTTGATTGTGAATTTAAATATAAACTCAGAATTGTGAGATAAAAAGTTGTATTTTTAACTCTGTGATGGAAACAAGCTTCCATAGAAAACCTTGTTATGGAAACATTAAATTATTTTTTCTTCAAAAAATGTTTAAAAATGTTTCATAAAAAAAAAAAAGTAATTCGATATAATTAAGTTAAAGGAGTTATAACATGATTTTTTTATTATTATTATTTTAATATGTTCCTTGAGGTTCACTTATGTTAATAAAAAAAAAAAAAAAAAAATATATATATATATATATATATATATATATATATATATATATATGTGTGTGTGTGTGTGTGTGAAAATGATTATTTTCAACCCTCATTCTGCCCCTCTCTCTGATATGATCCGTTTTTAAGGTGCGGCTCCTTTAAGGCGTGTCAGTAAACGCCCACTGTTTTGATTGGATAACAGCATTGCAGAGGAAAGTATCAACGCCCACTCACTATTGCACACGAGAAAGTGTCGAAATCATTATCCTTATAAAACATAATTTATAGACAAAGCATTATGAAATCATATACTGTTGTCAGATCCAGTACAGTCGCTGCTTCATCTCAACTAAAGTTTCTTTGTGAACTCTTCATTACAAAACAATCTGCTCTCAAATGCTCCGAACAAACATAAAATCCTCCGATGTGATCCGGGACGCCATTAAAATAAACTGAAGTCTGTACAGAGACACACACCAGCTGGAATGTTTGTGTTGTGTTGTGTGGAGCGTGTCAGAAGCTGAACACATCTGTATACTGTATCAGTGTAGACAGCGTCGGTCATTACAGTGACTTCTGTTTGCTTTTGACGCTCACAGCTGAACATCAGTGGGCGGGGCTTATGATTGGGGCTGCAACAAACAATTATTTTGATAATCGATTAATCTACCGATTATTGGAACGATTAATCAGTATGCTTTGTTCAATTATTCCACTTTAGCAATTAGTTAAAATATTGAGTTATACTTTAACTAATGAATAAAAATCACTTTCGAGCCAACTGAATAGACCAATCTCCTTCAGATTCTCTGTTCTCCTCAGAAGTCCAGCTGTTACAGTGACTGGTACTGTGTTTTTATTAAGTCTGGGAAGTGTAATAATAACTTTGTAATAATAAGAGTAAAAATATGAATATGTTATTGATTTTTTTTTTTTTTACTAACTATCGAGTTTATGGTCATTGAATGGCTTTCTTGAGGTAAATGTGGCATTTTGTGACATTAGTTTGCAAGCTGTTTTATTGACGTCTTTCTGCGGTTAAACTCTGATTAAGTGACTACATTGGAGATGGGTTAATTTCAGTAAGTTGTACTGTATCTTTCAACATGCTTTCTGATGTTCATTCATGTTTATTTTGTGCTGTAATAGCAGAAAAGATGAAGAGATAATAGGTTCACGTGCCGCTTGACCTGAGACGCTACAGCGATCTCAAATTGAGCCGAGATATATCAAAAGTAACCTGATCCGTCTCATCGGTCGGCGTGTTGTCTGTGTCCTCTTTGCTCTGCGATGTATCTTTCACTGCGTGAGAAAATGGACGTGTGGCGTGAGAACAGTGAGTTTGAATGAACGCTGGTGGCCCTGCATGACAGCATTTTTGTAGTTATGCTAAACGTTATGTTTGTTATGTTTTAAACTCCCACATTTTACGCGTCGTGTCTTCTATTGGATTCCATCCGGGAGGGCTGCATTACAGTATTGCGCTACAGCGCCCCACTGGTCAAACCGCGTTATTGCAGGCCCTTCAAATAGGTCATGAGATCAAAAGACTATTCAACAACAAAAATATTTGTTGACCATTTTTTATTGTCGACGTTGTTCATAATGTCGACTAAACGTTTCAGCCCTACCTATGATACAAGTAGGTGTGGCCTATGGTATCAGTGGGTGGGGCATATGGTGTAATGATGTATAACTATTGGTCGATGTCTTGCTGGAGGCGGTCATATGCAAATGTATTTGCCCATGTGACATCACAGGTCACCCAATATCAAAACGAGCCATTTTTAGAGCTTGATTAAATAAATGCTGTTTATAATGAGTTGGACTTTTTAAGCTCTGAAACTTGCAGAATGTTTGAATGGTAGATTCTCTTAGATGTCAAAAGATCCAAGCAAATTTGATTTCTCATGTCATGACCCCTTTAAGATAATAACTCTTAATATCTTCTCCTTTTTTACTTGTAAGTAAATGTATCTTGTTTAAAGAATATTATGATAACATTACAATAAGGTTTCATTTGTCATCATTAGTTAACATGAACTAACAATGAACAATATTTCTACAGCATTTATTAATCTCGGTTAATGTTAATTTTAGCATTTACTAATGCATTATTAAAATCAAAAGTTGTATCTGTTAATATTATTTAATGGACCTAAGCTATTTGTTATGGAAGCCCAATTTCCGCTACTATAAAAAAGAAAAAAATGAATAGGGGAAAAAAAATAAATAAATAAAAATACTTGGAAATAAAAGAAAATTTAATTATTACATAAAAAGTGTAAATTGTGACAAGTCATTTATGAGATGAAAAGTTGGAATTATGATTTAAGTCCAAATTCTGACATAAAAGTAGAAATTCTGACTTAAAAAGTCATAATTATGACAAAAAAAATGAAACTATGACATTAAAAAATCTAAATTCTGACATGAAATTGACAATAAAAGGTCAAAATTATGTCATATTAAGGCAAGTTATGGCTTAAAAATGTTGAAACTGACATTAAAGAGTTAAATTGAAATTGACACAAGTCAAAATTATGAGATAAAGTCTAAATTATGACATACGAAGTCAATAATGAAATGAAAAGATTTAATTATGACTATGACATTAAAAAATCTAGATTCTGACATCATTTGAAAGTGACAAAAAAGTTAAAATTATGTCATACTAAGTCAAATTATGACTTAAAAAGGTTGAAACTGACATTAAAAATTGAAATTCTGAGTTAAATTGAAATTGACAAAAAGTCGAAATTATGACAAAAAATTGATCAAAAAGTCGACATTAAAAATGTGAAATTCTGACATAAAAAGTCGTAATTATGTCATACTAGGTCAAATTATGTCTTAAAAAGTCATAATTATGACATAAAAAAAAATAAAAATTCTGACCTAAACTGAAATGTACAAAAAGTCAAAATTTTGAAATAAAAATAATGACATACTAAATCAGTTATGAGATTATAAAGTCGAAATTATGAGATAAAGTTGAAATTATGACATTAAATCAATTATGAGATTAAAAAATTGAAATTATGAGATAAAAAGTCAAATTCATGGCTTTCTGTGTTATAATTATGACTTTTTATGTAATAGGCTTCCATAATCTGTATTATCTAACATGAGCAAAGATTAATAACTGAGATAACAAGTGTATTGCTCATAGTAAGTTAATGTTAGTTAAAGCATGTACAGATCACTGAAGACGTGTTGATGTTGATGTTGTCAGTCAGAAGCAGAACACTGTAAATGGAAAATCCCTGATTGTGTAACACGTCAAGCTCTCATTCAGCAGCGTGAAATGGAGCGTAACAGACTCTGAACTCTATGGGATGAAAGTGAAAGGTGCCGCCCAACTCCACTTATATCTTTACAACCATTCACTGCTTTTTTTAGGCATGCTTCCGGCCAAACATTGGAGTATCGCCGTGGCAACGCTGGGGCGCAGGTGTGGCACTCTTACCTGTGTGGCGTCAGAAAAGAGGTTTCCCTCGGGGACGGACTCCGGTTGCCGAGCGACCGCATACTTGACAAACAAGCGCGCACATTCCACAGGATCTCCCAGGAAAGGAGCACCTTGTTATTGTTGTTGCCATGGCGCTGCGGCGAGCAGGTGCGCGCGTGTCCCCTTGTTATTGATGTCGCGTGACGCACGCGCAAACCGCCACGGGGAACCCACTGGACGAGTCTCAGTTTGTCCGTTGTGAAGGTGGGAATTCCGGCAGAATGTGTTTACCCAGAATTCCTAGTCGAATTCAAAGGCTTGACCCTGTGTGTGTGTGTGTGTGTGTGTGTGTGTCTTCGCCCCAGCTGTGATTTAACCTGCTGTCTCTCGCTGATCTCACATCAGATACTGTACAGTATGTGTTCATACACTGAAACAGAAACACACTAACATCATGTCACATGACTGAGCAGAGAAAACGCCACATACAGCGGCTGAAAGACCAGGAACGGGTCACTAAATATCAGATCAAGTGTTGTTTATTCTAAAGAAACCCGAGACACACTTACACTTACACACTTAATCCATCTAACGATCCATTTTACCCTAATATATTTATTTTTAAATGTATTTCAGTATATGCAAAAATGTATTTTGCTAATATAGATGCTAAAATATTATATATATGTATATATAAAATTTATTACATAAATACATCTTTCCTATTTATTATTTTTCATATTTATTTTGGCCATTTTTGAATAAATTTTCAGTAACAATTTAGAATAAGGTTATTACCTTATTAAGTGTTACAATGTTACGCTTATTGTTACAGTTTAAAAAAAGTTACGCTTATTAAGTGTTACAATGTTTAAAAAAAGGCTAACGCTTATTAATAAGTGTAACATTTTTTTAAAACATTGTAACACTTAAGCGTAACATTTTTTAAAAACACTTATAAAGTGTTAAAATTATATAAATTATATATTTGAAGAAAAACACATTTTGTATTTACCCAAAATATCATTCAAGATTGGAAATGTATTTTCCTGCTCCTTAAAGTGCATCTTGTAATATATTTTTGCATTGAAATGAATATATATTTTGGTAACACTTTATTTTGCAGTGTCTTTGTAACATGTTACATGTAGTAATAAATATAAATTATGCATAATTACATGCCCTAACCCTATAGTAAGTACATGTAGTTAATATTACTCAGTACTTAACTTGTCAAGTACATTGTAACACCTTAAATTAAAATGTAACATTTTTTTTTTAATATATAATAGATTTTTTTGGTTACACTTTATTTTAAGGTGACGTAGTTACATTGTACTTACTCAAATAAGTATTGAGAAATATTAATTAACTACATGTACTTACTATAGAGTTACAGTTAGGGTTTGGTTTAGTTACCTGTAATTATGCATAATTTACTGTTATTACATAGTAAGTACATGTAGTAATGTATAATAAGTCACCTTAAAATAAAGTGTTACCGATTTTTTTTTATATTGTGTAGTAACACATAAAAGTGAACACACATGCGTTTTGTTTAGGTTCCCATTATTCATTTTAACTGACGTTACACATAAACTTTACAGCAGTTATTGAGCACTGAAGATGAATATGAATCTTGTGCTTCTGATGCGTTACACTCGATCTACAGGGAAGATGTTAAAGTATGAACGGGGTTTTATAATTTCATTCACACTTTTGTAGAAGTTGCAAGTCAGTACAAGAATGTCTTGTAAATATTACATTATTTACAGTCAAAATTATTGTACTTCCTGCCAAGAAAAACATCTGCATGTAAAAAAAAAAAGCCAGCAGATTTTTTTCTCAATGTAATGAGAATCTCTTGATGAAACTTGCTGAGGCAGTAATGAAACCCTGTCTGTTCGAACCGTGAGACATTCCTCAGACGTCAGAAAGGTCAAACCATTATTTTTCAGGGTGAAATGTGAAAATAATAGGGTGTTAGTTTTAATCAAATCTGTATAAATGACATTGTGTCTCATGTTAACAATATCCGTCACAGAGACACATCAAATGACTCGGAAAGCCGATTACAGACTCACAAACCGCTGTGAAGTGTGTCCCAAGAAACCCGTCTCTGAGCTGAAGCGTAGGATTCATGCAGGTATGATGGTGTTCAGACGTGCTTTGGCATGTTATTGATGCGTATCACCTCTTCCAACACGATGTTTAACATCTCATCTGCGGTTTCAGATGCTTTTTGTTAGACATTTATGGAAACACTCATGATAATGCAGTTTTTGCAGTCAGTATTTGTCTATTGATTTTTATTAATGCATATCAAATTAAAGTGGGACAAAAGAGGTGATTCTGAAGCAGCTGTACAGCACTTTTTACAAAACATTACTCTAAAGCAGCTCTACAGAAAACCGTTTTTAAATGTATGAACCTGAAAATGAAGCTTGAATACAACTAGAAGTTAATGTCACCTTAACATGCACCAGAACAAATGTTCCTGAAGTCAAATGTTTTGGTAAAAGACAGAGAAAGTTGAGCTTGTGAGAGCTTGAAAGATCTGTGGCGCCCTCTGCTGTACAAACATCAACTCCAAATGTTTACAAACCAGAAAGGGTTATTTAAGTCTTGAAAATCAGTGAAGATTCCCTCATTTGATGTGGAGATGTGGTGATTTGCAGAACTGAAAGTCAAATAAAGACACTGAGGTGAAGTAGTTTGAAATCAGTCTGGAATTGTTTGTGAATGTCGCAAGAAACAATGTTTTGTGAAATAAATAATGTTATATAGTGTGATACAATAAGTTGATGTTTTAGTACCTCATTGTTTTTGTCTCATTTTATAACAGGGCAACTCTGGTTTCTATTTTTGTAGCATCCAAGCAAAAAAAAAGCCTTGACAGGTTAAATTTGCTGTACTTCAACTCCAACATAACAGCTAAACAGAAAAGTTATCAAACATAAAATAAACATACAATTATTATGCACTACTGCCATTTAATATAAAGTACATCTACTAATGCAAACTTTAAAGTCATTTTAAGGCGTTTTAACAGTATTCTGGACATGAGTATCAAATGTTAAATTAGCATCAAATATCAGCCGTTAACTAGATTAGCTAACAAACAAACAAACTTGATGCTGGCTTGAGAAAGCCTGAAAGTTTGAAGTAGTTTAAAAAACTTAAAGTTTAAATGTTTTAAGTAGCTAGAAAAAGCTTAATTTAAATTTTTTGTTTTGTTTTAACATGTTGCTAACTTGATCCTATCAGGTTTTAGCATTTTGCTAGCATTTTTTAGCACAATGCTAACATGATCTTAACAGGTTTTATCACACGGTAACATGTTTTAGCACATTTGGCTAGCATTATTTTAGCATGTTTTAACACATTGTTAGCATGTTTCAGCACATCGCTAACATGATCTTAACACATTGTTAGCATACGTTAACATGTTGTTAGCATGTTTTAGCACACATTGCTAAAATGTCTTAGTAGGTTTTGTCACATTGTTAACATGTTTTATCACATTCCTAGCATTATTTACCATGTTTTAACACATTGCTAGCATGATCTTAGCGTTGATTAACACATGGCTAGCATGGTCTTAACATGTTTTAATGCATTGCTAGCAAGTTTTAGCATGTGGCTAACATAATCTTAACAAGTATCACATTGTTAACGCGATCTTACTATGTTGCTAGCATGTTTTAACATTTGGCTAGCATTATTTTAGCATGTTTTAACACATTGTTAGCATGTTTCAGCACATTGCTAACATGATCTTAACACATTGTTAGCATATGTTAACATGTTGTTAGAATGTTTTATCACATTGTTAACATGATCTTAGCTGGTTTTTTCACATTGTTAACGTGTTTTAGCATGTTGCTAACAAAATCTTAACAGGTTTTATCACATTGTTAACGCGATCTTACTATGTTTCTAGCATGTTTTAACACATTGCTAGCATGATCCTAGCACATTTTAACGTTTTATCACATTGCTAACAAATTTAGCATGTTATTAGCATTATCTTAGCATGTTGCTAGCATTTTTTAACACATTGTTAACATGATCTTAGCAGGTTTTGTCACATTGTTAACATGTTTTAACACATTGCTAGCATGACCCTAGCACGTTTTAACTCTTTATCACATTGCTAACATTATTTAGCATTTTATTAACATTATCTTAGCATGTTGCTAGCATGTTTTAACACGTTGCACGTTGACCTTAGCAGGTTTTGTCACATTGTTAACATGTTTTATCGCATTGCTAGCACGATCTTAGCATTGATTAGCACATTGCTAGCATGGTCGTAAAATGTTTTAACATATTTTGCTAACTAGTTTTAGCATGTTTTTAGCAAGTTTTAGCATATTGCTAACAAAATCTTAGCAGGTTTTATCACATTGGTATGTGATAAAACCTGCTAAACCTGCATCGTGATCTTACTATGTTGCTAGCATGTTTTAACACATTGCTAGAATGATCCTAGCACGTTTTAACATTTTATAACATTGTTAACATTACTTAGCATTTTAATAGCATCATCTTAGCATGTTGCTAGCATGTTTTAGCACGTTGTAAACATGATCCTCAACATGTTGTTAGCATGATCTTAACATGAATTAACATGACTTAGCATGTTGCTAGCATGTTTTAGCACATTGTTAACATGACCTTAGCAGGTTTTGTCACATTGTTAACATGTTTTTCACATTGCTAGCACAATCTTAGCATTGATTAACACATTGTTAGTATGGTCATAACATCTTTTAACACATTTTGCTAACTTGTTTTAGCATGTTTTTAGCAAGTTTTAGCATATTGCAAACAAAATCTTAGCAGGTTTTGTCACATTGGTAACGTGATCTTACTATGTTGCTCGCATGTTTTAACACATTGCTAGAATGATCCTAGCACATTTTAACATTTTATAACATTGTTAACATTACTTAGCATTTTAATAGCATCATCTTAGCATGTTGCTAGCATGTTTTAGCACGTTGTAAACATGATCCTCAACATGTTGTTAGCATGATCTTAACATGAATTAACATGACTTAGCATGTTGCTAGCATGTTTTAGCACATTGTTAACATGACCTTAGCAGGTTTTGTCACATTGTTAACATGTTTTTTCACATTGCTAGCACAATCTTAGCATTGATTAACACATTGCTAGTATGGTCATAACATGTTTTAACACATTTTGTTAACTTGTTTTAGCATGTTTTTAGCAAGTTTTAGCATATTGCAAACAAAATCTTAGCAGGTTTTGTCACATTGGTAACGTGATCTTACTATGTTGCCAGCATGTTTTAACACATTGCTAGCATGATCCTAGCACGTTTTAACATTTTATAACATTGCTAACATTACTTAGCATTTTAATAGCATCATTTTAACATGTTGCTAGCATGTTTTAGCACGTTGTTAACATGATCCTCAACATGTTGTTAGCATGATGTTAACATGAATTAACATGACTTAGCATTTTGATAGCATGTTTTAGCACATTGCTAGCACATGGCTAGCATGTTTTAGCTTGTCTGAGGATACTTGTTAAACTTTGCTAGTGATAAGACAGCATAAATACTCTATTAGAAAGTTTTGACCCCCTCAGTGAAAGTCTGTGGAAATTTGGTAATGTTCGGAACTCCGATATGGGAATTCCATATGCAGGATCGATTAGAAAAAGATAGTCAGAACAGTCTTGTAGCTTTAAAGCTTTAGGAGATATTGTTTATTATTTAGTCTCAGAAGAAGAAGAAGCTCAAATAGTAGATCAGTTTGTTGGTTTGACTGAGAAAGAAAGGCCACAGCCACATTATCTTCAGGTTTTGAATGTGTGTAAATCCGTCATCTGTATAAAAATTACATTTGAAACCAAGTGATCTTAAGAGTTGCCCAAGGGGAAAAATGTAAATGAGTAAAAGAGTAAAGGGCCAAAACTGACCCCTGAGGAACACCAGATTGAAATCACACCAACCTCAGACCTGCATCCACCCGGAGTGACAAACTGCTGACGATCTGAGAGGCTGGACTCAAACCAGATTAGTGCAGCATCAGAAACGCCAAAGACTGTCTCTACACGGGTGACTAAAAGAGAATGATCTTACTGTAAAGCACAAAAGTTTTTCTTCTGTAATAATGTCACATAAAATCACTGCTTTGTTAACAGAATGAGCTGATTTCAACAGACACAGGAGAAAACTCCTCGAGCTTAAGCGCTGACAGGTTGTTAAAATGAACCCCAGCAGGCCTACACAAGACTTTTTTGCGCAGAAATGTAGGAAAAGAGACGGCATCGGATGATGAATGTGTAAAACTGTCCTGAAGAGCGATGTATATAGCGCTTAGGCCGCAGTATTCCATCATTTCTATTAACACCATCAGTCAGTGTCAGTGATGTGAAGAGCTGAGAATGTCACAATATTCTCATGAGACAATCACATTCCTGCTACAGCCACACATAAACACGTCATATATCAACTCAAACCAGCTGTAGGATTTACTTTGATACAATTCACTCAGAAATTGCTAGTAAATTTCACAAATAATTACATAGTTA
Organism: Ancherythroculter nigrocauda; assembly: GCA_036281575.1. Lineage (NCBI taxonomy): Eukaryota > Metazoa > Chordata > Actinopteri > Cypriniformes > Xenocyprididae > Ancherythroculter > Ancherythroculter nigrocauda. The sequence continues at coordinate 37,407,729 of VTFQ01000017.1, forward strand.
ACAAAGAAATTTTGAAGTAGAACAACTGAAATTGTATTTTCTTGTAAAACAGATTCTAATAATCTATTTACAACTTCAAAAAATACTTTTTTTTACAGTGTACATGTAATTCTCAAATCGAGCAAGTGAAATTTAGCTAGAAAACAAATGATTTCTTTGAAAGAGAATGTTTAGTGGCTTTATTGATTGTAAAGTTGCTTGTTTTACTAGTTTTAAGACTTGCTTGTATTCTACAATTGAGGATCTTAAAAACAATTTTATGTAAATCAAGGTAATTCGTAGCATGTCTAAATATAACATTTTGATGAGATACACTGCAAAAAAAATGTTCTTCCTCAGTGTTTCTGTCTTGTTTTCCAGCACAAACATCTAAACATTCTTTAATCAAAACAAAAATACTGAGGAAAGAACATAATTTTTTGCAGCGCACATCACGAATCTCCCCAAACATCTGACAAACAAACGGAGAGAAACAAGCTTGGAAGCGAGCTAAAGGGCTTGAGTTTTTTTGTAAAGCACATTAATTCATCCGTATGAGGTTATATGGAAACAGTGAGCCACACTGACCTGAAATTACAGTGAGAAGAAATAGTGACTCTCACACACTTGCTGGTTATGTGGCACTGGAGTGCGAGAGCCGCTCGGCCTCCAGATGACAATGATACGTGAGCTAATGAGAAACTCAAGCCTTCGAACTCGGGCAGGAGTGTCATGATCCGCTTTTAAAACATGTCAAAACCCTGCAAGACTTTCAAGGGCCTGTGCAAGATTCTTGGCGGGTCCATATAAACGCCGGTGAGCTGAAGCAAGAGTCAGGCACGAGGAGAAACCTTCCAGATCACAAGCGCAGAAGCCCGAGGACACAGACATGAGAGGTACGACGTATTCACAGAAGAGCCTGAGCGTCAGCGGCTCCAGCCGGATGAGGGTCCAGAGCCCGTCGCCTTCCCGATGCCGAGGCTCTTCATACAGCCGCGGCCGGACGGGATTCCAGGGTCAGGCGGTGGAAGTCGCCACTGAGATCCATCAGCACCACGCCAACGAGAAGGAGGAGATGCAGGAGCTGAACGTGCGCTTCGCTGGATACATCGAGAAGGTCCAGGCGCTGGAGCAGAGGAACGCCGCGCTGAGAGCCGAGCTGGAATCCCTTCAGGGACGCTTTAAGGGAGGACCGACCGGCCTCGGGGAGGAATACGAACTGAAGTTTAAAGAGATGAGGGACCTAATCGAAGCTCTGACCGCCGAGAAGGGCGCGGCTGATATAGAGAGGGGCTACATCGAAGAAGAGGTGGAGGTCTGGAGGCTGAAGCTGGAGGAAGAGATGGCCATCAAAGGTGAGGCTGAAGATCAATACATGCAAAAAAATGTTCTTGATTTCCAGAACAAATATCTAAACATTCTTAAATCAAGATATATTTACTGGAGAACCAAATGACTTGAGATTGCTTGTTGCTTGTTTTCTAAAAAACAAAAAGAAAAAATGTCTGTAATTGGGGTCAGAAAGTCGGGACTGCATTTTGTTTATAAACAAGCTTGGAATTAAAATAATGTCAGTTTGTAGAACAAACTCATTAAAAAAGAGTTGTACCAAAGTCAGAACTCTAACATACAGCTTCTATTGCATGAATAAAACAAATTTATAGTGTTTATTTATAAAATACCATTTGTATATGAACTCATTTGTGACCTCGACTCCACAGAGGAGGCTGAAATGATTCTCCGCGAGTTCCGTCAAGACGTCGACAACGCCACGCTACAGAAGGCCGACCTGGAGAAGCGCATCGAGCAGCTGGTGGCCGAGATCGAGTTCCTGAAGAAGCTCCATGACGAAGAAGTCGCCGACCTCCTCAAGCAGATCGAGGAGTCCAAGGTGACGGTGGAGCTGGACTCCGACAGACCCGACCTGGCCGCGTACCTGCGCAACATGCGCGCGGAGATCGAGGCCGTGGCCGCTCGCAACGTCCAGGAGGCCGAGAAGTGGTACAAGGGCAAGTTCGACACTCTGAAGGAACAGGCCAGCAAACACGAGGGCCACATGCAGACCATGAAGGAAGAGATCACCACCTTCCACAACCAGGTCACGGACCTGCAGAACCAGATCGACGGCCTGAGGGCGCGGAACGCCGCTCTGGAGCAGCAGCTGGAGGACATGGAGTCCGCGCACCTGGACAAGACGGCCGGTCTGGAGGACATCATCGCCCAGCTGGAGAGCCAGCTGTGCGAGACCAAGATGGAAATGGGGAAATACATGGCCGACTACCAGGAGCTGCTTCACATCAAGCTGAAGCTGGACGCAGAGATCGCCACCTACAGGAAGCTGCTGGAAGGAGAGGAGAAGCGTCTTGGGATCTCCGTCGCCGAAGGTCTGTCTGGAGTGGCAGGTGAGTTTACCTAAATATACTAGTGCTTTAGGATGGTCAAGTGTCCATTCCTGTTAACTTAATAAGGCTGGAATACACTGAATGAATTTTTCCACAATTTACAGATAATTGGCGAAAGTCAAAGTTTGCGGATTTGACTGATTTCACAGAAAATCGACTGAAGATCAAACACTAACAGACTTTCAGATCCTTCTGAACAATTCAAACTCGCGCTGAATCAAACTTCACGTGAGATTGGAATTATCATAAATATGAGTTTCCAAGTTGGAAATTTCTCTCAAGTCATATTTACTGCTGGGAAACTCAGAAATAATTTCTATACCCCAGTTTCCGAATATCCTAGGCGGAGTTTCCTAGTCGGAAATTCCTAGTTGGAGTCTCCTAGTTGGAAACTGGACATGAACACCCTGTAAATTCATATTTACTACTGGGAAACTCTGAGATAATTTTGACACCCGAGTTTCCGAGTTGGCCTTTCCATAAATTATAAACATGGTGGAGTTTTGCTGCTGTGACTGGTGTGATAGAGCTGTGAATGTTTATATAGTTGTAAACAAATGGGCCTCTACATTATATTCAAAATGAAATATCTTCTGTACATTTGGCTTTAATAAGATTAGCCCAAGAAATGGGCAAGAATAAACCTGGTGTCCTCCATGATTCCTATTATTTCTGACAAGAGGGTGTTCATGTCCAATTTCCAACTAGGAAACTCCAAATAGGAATTTCCGACTAGGAATTTCCAACTAGGGAACTTGTATTTATGATAATTCCGATATCATGTGAAGGCAGCATGTCTTAGAAAATTCTTGCAAACTCCAGTTCTGTCTTAATCTGATGTCTTAATTTTCCCAGCAGTGACGGAGGAGAGAACCACGTCTGTGTCCCGCACTGTAGAGACTCACACGGCTGTTGCCTGAGGACTGACGGAAGCGTCCGAAGACTCAAACCCGACTAAACCTGTCCCACTAAACTAGCTGAGTTAACTGAGACTCACGAGAAGTAAAACTTTGTCTCATGTAAAAGAACCAGTACTAAATAAAGCTTGAGTTCAATGCACACTTGTCTCTGTTGAATACTGGGTCCTTGATTTCTGGAGTTTCTACATTAATTGGTTTCTTGTCACTGTCATCAGTTGGAGTTAAAAATTAATAATTGATTGATTTTACAAAATTAACATTTTTATTGTTTATTGTCTAAAGCGCTGCAGAAATAAATGTGACTTGACATAAAAAGGTACAGTTGAAATATGAAACCTGCAGTAATTGACCTAGTAATAGTACACACATTAACCTGTTAACTGTAATCATCTGAACTTAGTTCATGAATGCTTTGGAATACAGACCTCAGGCTGGGCTCTTTTTTATTGCAGAAGTGATGAACGGTAAAAAAGTTATAAAACTTTACTGTAACTAAAACTAAACTATACATTTATACAGAAATATATATTTTATAAAATAATTTGGCCACTAAAATTGCTATACAATCAGATATGCGTCTAACCACGTTTCATTCCAAATTTGAAGTTGGTATCACAAAAATTGAGCCACTAAAAGGATTTAAAGTAGCGTTTCCATGGTAACGCAATGTTCAATTTGAGCACATTCGAATGATTACTAAAATGTCATGGAGTTTCCTAGTTGGAAATTGGACATGAACGCCCTCTCAAGTCATATTTACCACTGGGAAACTCAGATAAACCTGATGCCCGAGTTTCCGAGTTGGGCGTGTCATAAACTTTAAACAACGATTGCTGCTTTGACTGGTGTTCGTTATTAGTTTTTCCACAGCAGCTACATCGCTACAAACTATTGTCATTATAGTAATGCATATTTACATAATTGTTTGAAGCATAGTGTATGTTGTATACACAGTGATGCTGCCTTCACATCAGAATTATCATAAATACGAGTTTCTTAGTCAGTTTACTTGTTAGAAATTGGACATGAATGCCCTGTAAAGTTGCATTTACTACTAGGAAACTCAAAGATAATTTTGACCCGAGTTGGGCGTTCCATAAACTATAAACATGGCGGAGGGGAGAACGATTGCTGCTGTGACTGGTATTGTTTTTCCACAATTATCGTAAATATGAGTTTCCTAGTTGGAAATTGGACATGAATGCCCTGTAAAGTTGTGTTTACTACTGGGAAACTCTGGAGATAGTTTTGACCCCTGAGTTTCCGAGTTGGGAGTGCCATAAACCTTAAAAATGCTGGAGGGGAGAACTATTGCTGCTGTGACTGGTATTGTTTATTAGTTTTTCCCCAACTATCGGACTTATCGTAAAAATAAGAGTTCCCTAGTAGGAGTTTCCTAGTTGGAGTTTGCTAGTCGGAAATTCCTAATTGGAGTTTCCTAGTTGGAAATTGGACATGAATGCCCTGTAAGGTTGTATCTATTACTGGGAAGCTCTGAGATAATTTTGACCCATGAATTTCCGAGTTGGGCGTGCCATTAACTGTAAACATGTTGGAGGGGAGAACTATTGCTGCTGTGACTGGTATTGTTTTAGTTTTTCCACAACAGCAACATCGCCTTGTCTTATCATTAAAGTAGTGTATATTTACATATATGGATAACCATTTTCCACATATGTTTTACACACATTGAAAATAGCCTGTATTTGACCGGATTCCAGAATCGTTAGAAAGTCGACTATCTATATAGCACTTTGAATGTTTATATTGTTGTCAACAAATGAGATGCTACATTTTATTCAAAATTAAACATCTTCAATACATTTTGGCTTTAATAAGACTGATTCCTGTTCTTCCAGACAACAAAGCACTTGAACGGAATGAGCTCGCAATCATAACTTAGGAAATGGTAAGTAGGAAATTTCAGATAGAAGGCAGCAAGAATACACAACAGCAATAACGTATATTTATATTTATGGCACGTCCAACTCGGAAACTCGGGGGTCAAAATTACCTATGAGTTTCCCAGTAGTAAATACATCTTAAGAGAGCGTTTTTCAACTAGGAAACTCCAATTTTCGACTACAAAGCTCAAACTAGGAATTTCCGACTAGAAAAATCCAGCTAGGAATATCCGACTAGAAAAATCCAACTAGGAATTTCCAAGTAGAAAAATCCAACTAGGAATATCCGACTAGAAAACTCCAACTAGGAATTTCCAAGTAGAAAAATCCAACTAGGAATTTCCATGTAGAAAAATCCAACTAGGAATATCCGACTAGAAAACTCCAACTAGGAATTTTCAAGTAGAAAAATCCAACTAGGAATTTCCAAGTAGAAATATCCAGCTAGGAATATCCGACTAGAAAACTCCAACTAGGAATTTCCAAGTAGAAAAATCCAACTAGGAATTTCCAAGTAGAAAAATCCAACTAGGAATATCCGACTAGAAAACTCCAACTAGGAATTTCCAAGTAGAAAAATCCAACTAGGAATTTCCAAGTAGAAATATCCAGCTAGGAATATCCGACTAGAAAACTCCAACTAGGAATTTCCAAGTAGAAAAATCCAACTAGGAAACTCCAATTTTCCAACTTTCAACTACAGAGCTCAAACTAGGAATTTCCAAGTAGAAATATCCAACTAGGAATTTCCAACTAGGAAACTCCAATTTTCCAACTTTCAACTACAAAGCTCAAACTAGGAATTTACGACTAGAAAAATCCAACTAGCAATATCCGACTAGAAAACTCCAACTAGGAATTTCCATGTAGAAAAATCCAACTAGGAAACTCCAACTCTGAAATTGCTCTAAAATCAAAGCCCTACATCTAACCAAGTTTTGTTCCAAATTTGAAGTTGTCACAAAAATTGAGCCGCTAAAAAGTAAGTGTAAAAGTAGTGTTTCCATGATAATGCAGTGTCCAATTCCAAAGCCGTTTTCACAGGATGAATTTGGAGTGTTTAAGCTTTCGAATGATGACTACTAAAATATATCATGGGAAAAAAAGGTTATAAACCAGGACACAGAGAGTTAAAAGGTTTAACATAACCACACTGGATTATCCCACATAAAGAAAGTCTCACTGCACAAAAGTTTCCTTTTATTTCTCATAACGTCACAAAATACAAAACCTCATCACGAGAATAAATGTGCAGTTTATCAGAGTATTCAAGCAGTTCATAACAGCATCACTTCCTCTTCATCCTCTTGAGGGCCTTCCATTCTCCCTCCTGATTGGCCAGACTGCCGTAGAGCGCCTTCACCTTCCTCTTCCTCTCCGCATCCCTGATGCACAAACACAACACTACCATGAGACACTGGCATGATTAGAGTGCAGTCACATGACACGGACGTCACACTCACCTGCTCATGATGTCATTGAGTTTCTCCTGAGCCAGGAAGCGCGTGTCCTTCCGGATCTCCCTCAGCGCTCCCTTAAACTCGCGCTTGTACTTGTGCTTGAGTCGCTCTCGCTCCTTCTCTTCTTTGGTGTTCCCTCGCTTTTTACCGTAATCCAGACTGGAGGAGAGAAGAGGAACGATTAGTTTGGCGATAGAAAGTCAGAATCTGTGAGAGGGAAACGAGTTTCTACTTCATGTTTGACTCACATTTGCACAATTTTAGGTGTGAGGAGTTTCAGTGGGATGGGTTTCTTCTTCTTGAACACCAGAGGTGCATGCTGGGAAGGCTCTTCAGGAATGGCGTCTAATATCTCTCTGTGAAGGTCCTGCAGGAGATAAATCGGAATGAATCAAAATGGCCTGATCGCAGTAAACATGAGGTAATGAGCGAGCATGAACCTGTATACAGGCGGGGTAGAGCTCAACAGGAAGATGGTTGAGAAGCAGCGTTCTGATTGGCTGAAAGATGTGACCGTATGACGTCAGGTGCTTATAGAGTGACGTGCATCGCTTCACCAGATCCAGACACGAGTCGAGGAGCGACAGCCTGAAACACACAAACACGTCATATCATCACTGACCAGATTAATTAACCCTTAGGTTTGGTTTTTATACAAAAACAGCTTTTTATGTAAAATTCACTTTATAAAAGTCCCACATTTCTAACTTTCATTCATGGGGATCACATGGATAATTTGACATGGTTTAGTGTGAGATTTTTGCCCATCTTTTGGAAAATGCAGTTTTAAAAGTAAAAAATGATCACTTTATCCAGTAGATGGCAGCAGAGCTCCACTATTTGCTGTTTGACTGACTGAAAGACTCTTTTCACAAGTATTTTCAGCTGGATTCATATCTAAATATTATAAAATCACAATTATGACAAAAATTACTTTTTGTCAAAGTTTAGCTTTTTTGTACTGAAAAAAAAAAAGTTTTTCAAAAATGTTAATGTCACATGTTAATGTTCTTAACAGTGATTGAGCGTCGTCAGCTGGAGAGTATTTGTGTAAGTGTAAGTTTATGTGAGTGAGTGTGTATGTGTGTGTGAGTGTGTGTGTGTGAGTGTGAGTGTGAGTGTGTGTGTACCTGCAGTGGTCTCTCTCCGCTGGACTTCTGTGAGCTGTGCACAGTGACATGGGCTTCCTGTTCCAGCTGTGAGACGCGTTTGGATCCGTCAGAACCAGCAGATCGCAGTTCTTCCCCTGCTGTCTGAACGGACTCACTACTGTATAACCTACAAACACACACACACACACCACAATAACGAATGTCACATGAGTTCGGCTGACGGTCATTCAGAATCAGCGTTCGGGCTGAACGTGTGAATCCAAAGCTCCAAACTAACACACTTCTCATAAAACAAGACTAAATATCTTCAGTCATTTTGCTTCTCCAGTAAATGTATCTTGATTTAAGAATGATTAGATGTTTGTGCTGGAAAACAAGACAGAAACACTGAGGAAGATCATGATGTGCAATGGACACGAGCAGAAAGGAAACACCCAGATTCCTCTTCCTGTTTCCACAGTTATGTTTGAACAGACGGATCAGATGAAGGAAAATCTGACTGGACGCTTGAGTATGTAGAAAATTTCCCATCACAGCCAGACGTGACATCAGTTAACACAACAGTGAGATTATTTCTGCTGCTCATGTGAAAAGAAACGCACAGAACACACACCTGTGCTGCTCTTGTCGGGGACCGTCAGGTGCAGGAGCCCCAGCAGGAAGTTCAGCAGCTCTGGGAAAAACCTCTGAGACAGAGACACAAACTCCAGCGCCAGACAGCAGAGGATCAAGCCCTTATACGCGTCCTCCAGAGAGACCACCACACACTGAAACACACAAACACACATAAGCAGGTGACACTGATGCGCGCTGTACAACTCAATCAAACGGTCGACTCATTATTGCAGACACACACTGACCTTGGTGAGCGCCTGGCTGATGTAGAGGAACGCTGGCGTCGTCACCGGATGCCTGAAGTCTGACGTGGGGAACAACAGAGCTGTGATCTTCAGAAGAACCAACTGCAACACAAACACACACCATCAGTTCAGGATCAGCATCTCCTCGCTGTATTTGTGTACCAAGAGTTTATCAGCGCACCATGTCCAGATTGGGCATCGCAGCGCGACCTTTGACCTCCAGAGTCTCCTCCATGCTGTGAGCGCTGTCGCTGAGCAACGTCTGCACGGCTTTACAGGCGGCCTCCGGAAACAGCTGACACAGACTGTAGATCTGACTGCACAACACACACACACACACACACACACACACACGTAAAATGGTGTGAGTGTGCATGAGTATACGAGTGTGAGCATGTGTATGTGAGAGTATGTGGATGTGTGAGACTATGTGTGTGAGAGTATATGCATGCGAGTACGTTTGAGTATGTGTATGTGCGTGTGAGTATATGTATGTGTGAGTATGTCTGAAAATATGAGTGAGTATGTGTATGTGCAAGTACATGTGTGAGTGCATGTGCGGTAAGTATGAGCGTGCAAGTATGTGCGAGTAAGTATGTGCAACTATGTGCATGCAAGTATGTGTGCGCAAGTATGTGCGAGTATGTGCGTATGAGTATGTGTAGGTATGTGTGAGTATGTGTTTGAGCGCGAGTGCGCATGTGATCATGTGAGAATATGTGTGAGTAAGTATGTTGAGTGCATGTGAGTATGTGTGTGCAAGTATGAGTATGTGCAAGTATGTGCAACTGCATGCGAGCATGCGTGTGCAAGTATGTGCGAGTATGTGAGTATGTGAGAGTATGTGCGACTGCATGCGAGCATGCGTGTGCAAGTATGTGCGAGTATGTGAGAGTATGAGAGAGTATGTGCGACTGCATGCAAGCATGCGTGTGCAAGTATGTGCGAGTATGTGAGTATGTGAGAGTATGTGCGACTGCATGCGAGCATGCGTGTGCAAGTATGTGCGAGTATGTGAGAGTATGAGAGAGTATGTGCGACTGCATGCGAGCATGCGTGTGCAAGTATGTGCGAGTATGTGAGAGTATGAGAGAGTATGTGCATGAGTATGTGCATGAGTATGTGCATGAGTATGTGAGTATGTGCGATTATGTGAGAGTATGTGAGAGTATGTGCGAGTATGTGCGAGTATGTGAGAGTATGTGCATGAGTATGAGTATGTGCGAATATGTGCGAGTATGTGAGAGTATGTGCGAATATGTGCGAGTATGTGAGAGTATGTGCATGAGTATGAGTATGTGCGAATATGTGCGAGTATGTGAGAGTATGTGCGAGTATGTGAGAGTATGTGCGACTGCATGCAAGCATGCGTGTTCAAGTATGTGCGAGTATGTGAGAGTATGTGCATGAGTATGTGAGAGTATGTGCATGAGTATGTGAGAGTATGTGCATGAGTATGTGAGTATGTGCGAATATGTGAGAGTATGTGTGAATATGTGAGAGTATGTGCGAATGTGAGAGTATGTGCGAGTATGTGAGAGTATGTGTGAATATGTGCATGAGTATGTGCATGAGTATGTGCATGAGTATGTGAGAGTGTGCGAACATGTGCATGAGTATGTGCGAGTATGTGTGAATATGTGCATGAGTACGCGAGTATAAGTATGTGCAAGTATGTGCGAATATGTGCGCGAGTATGCGAGTATAAGTATGTGCGACTGCATGCGAGCATGTGTGTGCAAGTATGTGCGAGTATGTGAATGTGCGAGTATGCGTTTGAGTAAGTGTATGTGCAAGAATGTTTGAGTTTGTGTATGTGCGTGAGTATGCGAGTATAAGTATGTATGAGTAAGTATGTGCAAATGTGCTCATGCGAGTATGTGCGAGTATGTGCATATGTGTGGGTATGTGCGTTTGAGCAAACACACTCAACAGGCAGCATCCTCACTGATGCAAGTATGTTTGAGTTTGTGTATGTGCGTGAGTATGTGCAAATATGCGCGAGTATGCAAGTATAAGTATGTACGATTAAGTATGTGTGAATGTGTGCATGTGAGTATGTGTGAGTATGTGAATGTGCGTATGAGTATGTGTTACTCACGGGATGAGGGCGTTGACGGTTTTAAGATCAGGAGGATTCTGGGTGGCGAGTTCACCAACATACTCCAGCAGAAAGCCAAACAACCTCTGAACACAAGAATAAAACACTGAACAATCTCATTCAACACACACACACACACACACACACACACACACACACACACACACACAGGTTCTGTGTCAAACACTAACACACTCAACAGGCAGCATCCTCACTGATGTAAAATAATCACTTGGGAAAATGAGGAAAATTAAAAAGACGTTTGTTGTGTCTGCCTCACCTGTAGTTTGGCTTTGTTTCCTGTGGCCAGACTAGGATGGTGACACTTGACCGTTCTGTCCAGTATGAGGCGCTGCTGCTCTGAACTGTGACCCCGCAGGAGCGACTGCAGATCACTGTAACTCTCTGGAGCTGAAACACACACAGGAAATGAACAGAAATCAGGTGTGTAAAGATACTCCAAGCCTTTAAGTGGCGCTGTGATTTTCATCTCAAAGTGTGTCTGACGTGTTCTCTCATCATTATTGTGAATAAACTGTAACATTAAACTCAGGAAGTGCTTTCGCTCATGATCATGTGGCTGTGCAGGTGTGTCACCTGTGAATGTGTACGGCAGTTCTGCTTTGGCGGCTTCCTGTGTGGCTCTCCTCTGCTCCTCGCTGACCGCTGCTTCAACACTGACCTCCTCTTCCTCAGCGCCCTGATCGTCCTCATCCTCACTGCCCTCATCAGACTGCAGGTCACAGTGGTCATCATCTCCATCATCATCCCCTCCTGCCTCTTCATCCTCCTCCTCCTCTTCACCCTCATCATCATCTGCACTGGTCTCATGCTCTTCCTCTCCTCCCTCTTCATCATCCTCCTCCTCCTCCTCTCTCTCCTCCTCCTCCTCCTCGCCCTCGATGTTCCATTTGCCATCCTGCTGACAGACAGAGTCAAACTCACGCTCATTTACATAAATGAATATTTAAATCACATGCAGTGCGTTTCTGACCTTGTAAGCGAGAGTTTTCCGCTCGTCACCATCCAGTACGAATCCATCATTGATGTCGTCAGCAGAGATGTGTGTGTCTGTCTGAGCCGATTCCTCCTCAGCTTCTCCCATCATCCTCTTTAGTCTGTCGGCCTGAATCACAAACACACATCAGTGAGTCTTCGTCCTCGTCCTCATCCTCATCCGGTGTTGGGCAGCAGGTGTTCAGTACCTCCAGCGTCTGCAGGCGGAGTCTCTCCTCTCGAGCGAGTTCCTCGGCGCTCTTCAGCTTCTCCGACGGCTGAGCCTTCATCTCAAAGCCCAGCTCTCGCACCATCACGTCATACTCCTCCAGCTGACACACACACACACACACACATCAGAGTGAGGAAGAGCAGCACACACTCACAGACGTGATCACAGGGCGCTGTGGTACCTTGGGTTTGTCCGCCTCGTCTTTCGTCTCTTTCGGGGTTTTGTGGGCCAGAAGGTTCTGGATGGATTTCCACTCCTGATCCAGTTTCTCCGTGAGGACCTGCGCCTCCTCCTTCTGAGTCTGACGCTCGCGCTGAGGACAGGAAGAGCATCGCCGTTAAATGTCCGTTCACAACCATAATGTTTTATTAAATGATCCATCTCTAATAGCGAATAGCAAAGTCCACATCACAGCCAATCAAAATCCATTCTGCTTTTAAAACAGAAAAAAAACTATTATCATGGTTATTACAACTATTAGTTATCGTTACAGCTATTGTTACAGCTATTACAGCTATCGTTATCATTACAGCTATCATTAGTTATCGTTAGAGACATCATTACAGTTATTGTTATAGGTATTATTATAGTTATTACAGCTACTATTATATTTATTGTTACAGCTGTTGTATAGTTATCGTTACAACAATCATCATAGTTATCATTATAGTTATCATTACAGCAATTGTCATAGTTATCGTTAGAGCCATCATTAGTTATTGTTACAGATATTACTAGTTATTACAGCTACCATTATATTCATTGTTACAGCTATCATTATAGTTATCGTTACAACTATCGTTAGTTATCGTTACAACTATCGTTAGTTATCGTTACAACTATCATTAGTTATCGTTACAGCTATTCTTATCGTTATAGCTATTGTTACAGTTATTACAGCTATCGTTTTAGTTATCGTTACAACTATCGTTAGTTACCGTTACAGCTATTGTTACAGTTATTACAGCTATCGTTATAGTTATCGTTACAACTATCGTTAGTTACCGTTACAGCTATTGTTACAGTTATTACAGCTATCGTTATAGTTATCGTTACAACTATCGTTAGTTATCGTTACAGCTATTGTTACAGTTATTACAGCTATCATTAGTTATCATTACAGCTATTGTTACAGTTATTACAGCTATCGTTAGTTATCATTACAGCTATCATTAGTTATCGTTAGAGACATCATTACAGTTATTGTTATAGGTATTATTATAGTTATTACAGCTACTATTATATTTATTGTTACAGCTGTATAGTTATCGTTACAACAATCATCATAGTTATCGTTATAGTTATCATTACAGTAATTGTCATAGTTATCATTAGAGCCATCATTAGTTATTGTTACAGATATTACTAGTTATTACAGCTACCATTATATTCATTGTTACAGCTATCATTATAGTTATCGTTACAACTATCGTTAGTTATCGTTACAGCTATTCTTATAGTTATCGTTATAGCTATTGTTACAGTTATTACAGCTATCGTTTTAGTTCTCGTTACAGCTACTCTTATAGTTATCTTTATAGCTATTGTTACAGTTATTACAGCTATCGTTATAGTTATCGTTACAGCTATCGTTATAGCTATTGTTACAGTTATTACAGCTATCGTTTTAGTTATCGTTACAGCTATTCTTATAGTTATCGTTACAACTATCATTATCGTTACAGCTATTCTTATAGTTATCGTTATAGCTATTGTTACAGTTATTACAGCTATCGTTATAGTTATCGTTACAGCTATTCTTATAGTTATCGTTATAGCTATTGTATAGCTATTGTTACAGTTATTACAGCTATCGTTATAGTTATCGTTACAGCTATCGTTATAGCTATTGTTACAGTTATTACAGCTATCGTTTTAGTTATCGTTACAACTATCATTATCGTTGCAGCTATTGTTACAGTTATTACAGCTATCGTTATAGTTATCGTTACAGCTATTCTTATAGTTATCGTTACAACTATCATTATCGTTACAGCTATTCTTATAGTTATCGTTATAGCTATTGTTACAGTTATTACAGCTATCGTTACAGCTATTCTTATAGTTATCGTTATAGCTATTGTTACAGTTATTACAGCTATCGTTATAGTTATCGTTACAGCTATCGTTATAGCTATTGTTACAGTTATTACAGCTATCGTTTTAGTTATCGTTACAACTATCATTATCGTTGCAGCTATTGTTACAGTTATTACAGCTATCGTTATAGTTATCGTTACAGCTATTCTTATAGTTATCGTTACAACTATCATTATCGTTACAGCTATTCTTATAGTTATCGTTACAGCTATTGTTACAGTTATTACAGCTATCGTTATAGTTATCGTTACAGCTATCGTTATAGCTATTGTTACAGTTATTACAGCTATCGTTTTAGTTATCGTTACAGCTATCGTTATAGCTATTGTTACAGTTATTACAGCTATCGTTTTAGTTATCGTTACAACTATCATTATCGTTGCAGCTATTGTTACAGTTATTACAGCTATCGTTATAGTTATCGTTACAGCTATTCTTATAGTTATCGTTACAACTATCATTATCGTTACAGCTATTCTTATAGTTATCGTTACAGCTATTGTTACAGTTATTACAGCTATCGTTATAGTTATCGTTACAGCTATTCTTATAGTTATCGTTACAACTATCATTATCGTTACAGCTATTCTTATAGTTATCGTTATAGCTATTGTTACAGTTATTACAGCTATCGTTATAGTTATCGTTACAGCTATTCTTATAGTTATCGTTACAACTATCATTATCGTTACAGCTATTCTTATAGTTATCGTTACAGCTATTGTTACAGTTATTACAGCTATCGTTATAGTTATCGTTACAGCTATTGTTATAGCTATTGTTACAGTTATTACAGCTATCGTTATAGTTATCGTTACAACTATCATTATCGTTGCAGCTATTGTTACAGTTATTACAGCTATTGTTAGTTATTGTTACAGCTATCGTTAGTTATTGTTAGAGACATCATTAGTTATTGTTATAGGTATTATAGTTATTACAGCTACCATTATATTTATCGTTACAGCTGTTGTTATAGTTATCGTTACAGCAATTGTCATAGTTATCGTTAGAGCCATCATTACAATTATTGTTATAGGTATTATTATAGTTATTACAGCTACCATTATATTTATTGTTACAGCTATTGTTACAATTATCACAGCTATTGTTATAATTTTCATTAGAGCCATCACTACGGTTATTGTTATAGGTATTATAGTTATTAAAGCTACCATTATATTTATCGTTACAGCTGTTATTATAGTTATCGTTACAGCTATCATTATCATTACAGCCATTCATTACAGTTATTGTTATAGTTATTATTATATAGTTATTACAGCTACCTTTATATTTATCGCAACAACTTTCGTTAGTTATCTTTACAGCTATCATTATAGTTCTAGTTACAGCTATCATTAAAGTTACTGTTAAGGATATTATAGTTATTACAGCTACCTTTATATTTATTGTTACAGCTGTTGTAATAGTTATTGTTACAATTATCGTTAGTTATCGTTACAGCTATCGTTATAGTTATTATTAAAGGTGTTATGGTAATTACAACTACCATTATTACCATTACAGCTACTGTTCTAATAATCATTACTGTTATCATTACAGTTACGACAGCTATTGTTATGGTTATCGTTACAGCTATCACCGTTATCGTTTACGTTACCATCTAATGGTGTGGACAGAGTGAAGTTTAAAGTAATGTTGTATTATTTAAAGAAACACTGACCTTTTCCTGTTTGGATTTGACGATGAGTTCTTCGATCAGTTCCTGCCGTGACTTGGGCCTGTGTTCGTCACCTTCATCTCCAGCGCTCTTCTTCCTCAGCAAACCTCCACCGCCACCGAAATGTGTCGCGGTCAGTTCAGCTGCAGAGACAGAGACGGTCAGTCTGATCGCCAATCATCGCGTCAGGACTTGAGCGTATCATTAATAACTATTGATGTATGTCACCTGACAGCAGTCCCTTCTCCTCGGAGTCACTGTCGCTGTCAATCACATCCGTCATCTTCTCCAGCTCTGCCAGAGACTGACCGTAATGCGTCAGCTCCTCTTCCTCATTCAGATTATACATGTCCTTCCTGTCGTGAGTACGCTACACACACACACACACACAGCATCAGTAAACACACATGATGAAAGTGAATGCGACGATGATGAGGTACGTCACCTGTCTCTCCAGTGTGAATCTCTGCAGAATTTTCTCCTCAGGTGTGATTTTATTATCATATTCACCGAAGCGTCTGTCAACGAATTTGTTGTTCTTGTCTTTCGTTCTGAACTCCTTCAGGAGAGTTTCCTTCCTCTGTCAATCAAACAGACACGTCATCAGGGCTGGACACTGACACAAATATCACCATTTGATTCGATTCCTTTTCATTTGAGTCGATTCGATTCGATGTGGATTCATTTGGACATATATGAGGTCAATCTTACTGATTACAATAACAACTGATTTGCATACAACCATTTAAAGGGTTAGTTCACCCAAAAATGAAAATAATGTCATTAATTACTCACCCTCATGTCGTTCCACACCCGTAAGACCTTCGTTCATCTTCAGAACACAAATTAAGATATTTTTGATGAAATCCGATGGCTCAGTGAGGCCTGCATAGCCAGCAATGACATTTCCTCTCTCAAGATCCATTAATGTACTAAAAACATATTTAAATCAGTTCATGTGAGTACAGTGGTTCAATATTAATATTATAAAGCCACGAGAATATTTTTGGTGCGCCAAAAAAAACAAAGTAATGACTTATTTAGTGATGGCCGATTTCAAAACACTGCTTCAGGAAGCTTCGGAGCGTTATGAATCTTTTGTGTCGAATCAGCGGTTCGGAGCGCCAAAGTCACATGATTTCAGCAGTTTGGCGGTTTGACACGCAATCCGAATCATGATTCGACACAAAAGATTCATAACGCTCCAAAGCTTCCTGAAGCAGTGTTTTGAAATCGGCCATCACTAAATAAGTCGTTATTTTGTTTTTTTGGCGCACCAAAAATATTCTCGTGGCTTTATAATATTAATATTGAACCACTGTACTCACATGAACTGATTTAAATACTGATTTAAATGAACTGATTTGTGTTCTGAAGATGAATGAAGGTCTTACGGGTGTGGAACGGCATGAGGGTGAGTAATAAATGAGAGAATTTTCATTTTTGGGTGAACTAACCCTTTAATTTCAGTTTTTTAATAATAATAATGTAATAATAATGACATAATCGTGTTTCTGTAGTGGCACAGATGACAATACCACAGTATTTTATATGACACTCGCACACCACAGTATGAATTCATGTCCATAAACTCAACTTTACTCTGTTTTTACCTTCTTAATGGCTCTGGATCGCGAGACTCCCGGCAGACCCACGTCATGTTTACTCTTGCGGCCCAGAACATCGAACTTCTTGCGGTTGATTTTCACCTCGAACGGGTTCTTCTGAATCTCCGGAGCCGCTTTAGACTTGCGGACTTTATCGGACAAACCGCTGCTGAACTTCTGCTTCCTCATCATTAAACTCGCCGATCGGACACTGAATAAGAGATCGATATGATCATTTAATCATTATAATCTTTAAAACAAGCGCTAGAGCGTTTCATCTGTTCATCATCACAAACTCACACGCTGCGCACACGAGCACGCGGAGGACAGACGCTGATGGAGCGATTATCGCCTCCTGCGGTCGGGAGAGGAACTGCTCACACACTCATATTTGATGAAGTTATTTTCATGTTTATTACTGCGAAACTGCTTTGAAACAATCTGTATTCTATAAAGCGCCATAGAAATATGTGAAATCATATGTAATAGATTAGGTTAAAATGGTGAAATCAGGCCATCTAACTCTAATATACTTGAACATGTTTTAGTATGATCACAAGTGTTTCATGGTTGTATATGTATGTATAGACCACAAATATATCAGAGCTTAATTGAATTATTATGTACTTTTATTTATTTATTATTTGTAACTTATCTTTTCTTACAATAATATTGTTCTTTTCTTAAATTAAAAGCTATTTATGTTTTTGTAATGTTGTTATTGTTGTTGTTTTTTCCATTTATTATTTTTATTCTTATTATTATTACTGTTGGCATTTATATATGTTTATTTGGTGGTAAGGGTTAAAAGTAACCTTAAATGTATGAAGCTTTGTGTTAATACTTTGAAAAAGTTTATAAATAAAGGTATAAAAAAATCATTCGTTTGAACGAATAAATATATGATGTGACAATAAAATGCATCTTTTTAATTTTTTTAAAAATGCAGAAATGTCCACGTCTTTTATTTCGTACAATGAAACAAAGTTGCAGTTGCACACAAAACATCAGCAGGGGTCGCTGTGATCCTGTGAGTGTGTGTTCACTGTATTTTTTTAAAAATGTATTTATTTATTTATTTATTTTTATTGCAAGTATGAACAAGAACAACTTAATCATATCAATATAACAATGGATGACATCAAATATAAATAATGAAGGAAGACAAATGCATAAAGTAGCGGAAGGAATGCAATCAAATAAATAAAAGAAAGAAAGAAAAATACAGAGGTAATAAAGCAATTTATGTAACATTCATCAGATCATTATATAGATTCATAAATTTGACACTTTTTTTTGTTGTTAATCTTTTTTAGTGTTATAATTCAATAGTTAAGGTCACAGAGAAAGTGGTTTAATTTGGGCACTGTTGAAGAAAATCTACATTTATGAATGTAATATTTTGCCACTAAAATAACTAAATTTCCTATATATTCTATATTTTGTTTGCAATGTGAAAAATAACAGAATATATCACACATAGTTAAATCAATGACCAAATTAGATTTAAAAGCCAAAGAAATTGACAGATTGGAGCAAAATTCTTGAAAAGACGATCAATTGACTCAATACTAGACTTACAAAAATTACAATTCAAACTAGTGTTACTAAATTTAGAAATAATTTCTTTAGTGGGGTATATATTATGCAAAATTTTTAAATGTAGTTCTTTAACTTTATTGGGGACACAAAATTTATAAGGTAAGAGGCATGCTTTCTTCCAATTAATCTTATTAAAGAATTCCAGAAAAATGTTCCCTCTGGAGTAATTCTTTTTCTAGACTGAAACACATTTCTTATTTCTAGTGTGTTCACTGTAATCATGAACGCATCGGCGTGATGACGTCACTGTAACGAGCAGCTCAGCTCACGCTGCACAAACAAGCCAACCAGTTTTTCTCTTCTGTGGTTTGTAATTCATTTGCTGCTCTTCCAGAACACACACACACACACACACACACACACACACACAGTCTCTCTCCAGATGTTTCACCACACAGGCTGAGTGTGTGTGTATCTTTAATCTAGACCATACTGATGCATTTACTTGTTGGCTAATTGCAATGGAAGCCTGCTGGTCACCTACACACACACACTCACACACACACACACACACACACACACACACACACACTCAGAGCTGAAATGGTGTCAGTTGTTTATAATCTGTAATAAATCTTCGGTCCGATATCTCAGAGACTGAGAGTTTCTGCAGAGTTTTTCTTGACTCTTTTGTCGTTTGTCTGACGGTGGAAAAGCGCCTCTGAATGCCGTACGTCAGCAACACACGTCGGGTCAGAGGTCAGCATGTGCTGGAGTCATTATGGGTTAATAAGAAAAGAAGAGTTTATGATACACGACCGGCACAGTTCAGCTTCACAAACGACTGAAGGAAATCTGGAAACAATCAGGACGATTTTCTTTGCCGCTCACTTTCTTTTTTGAATGACACAGGATGTGAGTCAGGCTTTGGCCCGTGTGTGTGTGTGTGTGTGTGTTGATCATGTGATTCCAACACTGATCAGACTCTGTCCGTGTCAAACACCACAATGTCAAACAGCCAAATGGTCCTCACTTTACTCTCTTTGTCCTCACTTGGATGGTCTAAAACTGAAACCAGTCTTCATAAAGATAGTTGTACAAGTATATATACACACACACACACACACACACACACTCTTCCACCAGTGCTGCAGTGTCACTGAACTCCAGAGTGTTTTGCAGGAAGTTCAAGAGAAAAACAGACAGAAGCGCTTGTGTTTAGTCATGGCTTCTTTATTTGGCAGAGATGGAGGTGAACACTAGAGCAGACACACACACACACACACACACACACACACACACACACACACACACACACACACAGACAGCGGTCAGTACAGTCTCTGGTTCTGTGGGGTCAGTGGATCTCAGGTGAGTGTGATTTGGCACTGGAGAAGCGTCTGATTGATTTTGGCACGATTCAGTGTTCACAAACGGACGAGATCGAGCGCCGCGGCGCAGTGGTTTCTGGGCGACTGGAACCCACAATCCTTCAGAATGATATTTACATTATATACACATTTATTTACATCAGACGAACACACATCAGATCATCTAATATGAGAGACACACAAACAGTAAAACAGGAACTCCACAGGCTGACGGGGATTGTGGGAAGGACGGACGTGGCCCGTCTCGCTCTCACAGCAGACAGATCAGACTCTTGCCCTCCTCGATCTCCTCCTGCACTTTATCGCTGGACGTGGCGATCTCGGCCTGTGCGGAGAACACGGCGCAGATGAAGGTGAGGACGGTGCCGCCCAGCGCCGTGTAGAACGCCCAGCCCATGGAGCACAGGCCCAGCTTATAGGGAGACGCGTCTGGACCGCAGTACAGCTGGACCTTATCAGAACCCCAACCAGCGGGATACAGCATCAGACCCAGAATCAGGAACAGACCTGCAGACAGACAGAGACAGACAGATGAACAAAAATACAGACAAACGGACAAACAGACAAAATGGACAGACAGATGAATGGACAGATGGACAGACAGACGAACGCACAGATAGACAAACGGACAGACAGACCAGATAGACAAGACAGACGAATGGACGGACAGATGAACAGACAGACAGACGAACGGACGGACGGACAGTTTCATCATCATTCGTCAGTCAGTTCATCAGATCCGTCATTTGAAATCCAGCTCGTACTCGGAGTAAACCAGGCCAACTCTAACCGCTCAAGTTACCCTGAAGATGAACCTAACATGCTCACAGATCCAGTTTATTCCCGCCCACTTACATAGGAAGAGACCGTCTGACTGACACCTGAAGCGACCAATCACAGTTCATGGTTCAAATGTGTTGTTTAAGGGTGGCTTTACCTGACAATAACACACAAGACTCTCTCTCTCTCTGTGTGTGTGTGTGTGTGTGTGTGTGTGTGTGTGTGTGTTTAGTATAATACAAGGAAATGAAAGTAGGTCATAAATTCTTTCCACATGTTGTTGAGGGTCTGAAGGTCTCAGAGCTGCAAACACACACACACACACACACCTGACCGTCACACACAGACACACACACTGGATCTGTAAATCTGTCAGAACCAGCCTGTTTCAACTCAAAACATCATCCTGACCTCTGACCCCTTCGGTCACGGGTGAAGAACCATCAGACAGCAGCAGCAGCTCCATCACTGATGAACATCTACATGTCTACCCTCCTCTAATCGATGACTGATGCTGCGCTTCACACACACACACACACACACACACACACACACACACACAGCACGGTTACTGTGATTATTACGTGATCTGCAGCACACAAACACAGACTTTGAGCTGTTGGACACTGAATTATCTTCAAGAACCTCCAGACACTGAAGCCTCATGTCCTGAAGAAAAAAATAAGATGTTCGTAAATACTTGAGAACCTCTTAGGAAGTTTTCAAGAATTAGACTTCTGACAAACTTCTCACAACTTTATTTCTCAACTTCTTAAGAAGATTTTCACAAATCCTTCCACACCTGGCGTCAGCAATGATGTCATCACAGAGTCAAATACCCATCAGCCCTCTTCTCAGGGTCAGGGGTCAGACTGACTCACACATCAGCAGAATATTCTGGAAAACAGATGAAGTGACCTCATCATCCCATGTGACCTGTTCCACACACACACAGATCAACTCTACAATATCATCAACCGTGAACGTCCTAGAACTCAGAGAACACCCTCGCAACTGCTTAACAACACCCTAGCAACCACCAGAACACCCTCGCAACTGCCTAGCAACCACAACAACTCCCTTGCAGCCACCCAGAACACCCTAGCAATTACATAATGCCCTAATAATCACTCAGAACACCATAGCAACCACATAGCAACGCCCTAGCATCCATCCAGAACACTCCAATAACCACCTAGGAACCACATAACTCCCTAGCAATCAACCAAACACCCTAGCAATTACATAATGCCCTAGTAACCACCTAGAATATCCTAGCAACTGCCTAGCAACCACATAGTAATGCCTTAGCAACCACCCAGAACTTCCTAGCAATCACATAGCATTGTCCTAGCAACCATCCAGAACACCCTATCAACTGCCTAGCAACCACATAACTCTCTAGCAACCACCCAGAACATGTAGCAAATAAATAATGCCCTAGCAATCACCCAGAACACCCTAGCAACCACATAGCAACACCCTAGCAACCATTCAGAACACCCTATCAACTACCTTGAAACTACATAACTCCCTAACAACCACCCAGAACATCCTAGAAATTACATAATGCCCTAGTAACCACCAAGAACTCCCTAGCAACTGCCCAGCAACAACATAGCAACGCCCTAGCAACCATCCAGAACACCCTATCAACTGCCTAACAACCACATAACTCCCTAGCAACCACCCAAAACACCATAACAATTACATAATGCCTTAGTTACCACCCAGAACACCCTAGCAACTGCCTATCAACCACATGGCAATGCCCTAGCAACCATCCAGAACACCCTAGCAACTGCATCAGTGCCGATTTATTATTAATCTACTGTAATGATGTTGGACGCTGGTGCTGTCCTGTGTATCTGAGCTGTCTGAAATGGTCATTTTAACTAGGTCAGCTTTAGTCAAGTCAGTCTTGTATGGTTCATCATTCCCAATGCATTATGGGATGAGTATCAATAAGCTTTAATTAAGTATCAATTAGCTTTAAAAACAGTTTCTTCTATCAAACACTGCAGTGATTCAGAGCTGGTTGGTTTAGTTCTACTATTGAACGTTACTGAACGAAAACTGAAGACTGTTTGAGAAATGAAGTGGAAGTAAATGGAAAAAATACTCTGGAACATTAAAAGCCAATCAGAAAGGAGCTTGAGCATTTACAGTCGCGAGCTTATAATAAACAGAACGATATCTGGTGTGAGCGCTGATATAGTTATCGTTCTTGGTGTGAACGGCCCTTTACCGCGGTGAAATCACTCAAAACCACGATCTCACCTGCGATGGCCTGCAGGAGTCCACACACATTGAAGATGCTTTTCTTCATGATGCTCTGGAAGCACATGGTGAAGACGGATATGAAGGCCACGGCGCACAGCAGCAGAATTCCGGCCGCCAGGAAGATGGAGGTGGCCTGCCAGAACCCGCTGGCGATCTCTCCGAAGTGCACGGCGTACGGCCCGCACAGAACGCCGCGCCGCAGGTGGGGCAGCCGGATGCAGCGGCCGTAGATGCCCAGCGTGGGGCGGTACGCCTCGCCCGCCGCCGTCGCCCCGTGCGGAGAGAACACGGCGTCCGGCGTCCGCGGGAATCCCACCAGCCAGTCGGTGCTCATGAAGGCGATGAGCTCGCTGAACGCGGCCACGATGCTGAGCAGCGTCCACAGCATCGAGCGGCACGTCACGATCACATGACACATGGTGCGGCGGCTGAGGTCAAAGGTCACTGTGGGGATTTCTGACGGATGACCGGAGAGGTTGAAACAGCTCTCTCTCTCTCTTTTCTTCTTCTTTGTGTGTTGGAGTTCCTTCCTCTTTCTGTCTCTCTTCCTCCTCCTCTTCTGGATTCTACATCTTAGTGCGGAAGTTTGACCATCATCTCACAAACACAACTGCAGGAAGAGAGAAAGTATAAATACAGCTTTTAAAAACATTACATAAAAAACACATTTGAACGTTCAGCTGTGATTACAGTCACACATATAGACACAAGTGTGGAAGAAAACGCTGAGATGAAGGAGATCAGTGAGATCTGGTGGATTCTGCGCTGTGATTGTCATCAGTGTTCGTACACTTCTGAGAGTCTGAATGACTAAACTCAACCACAAATACAAACACATGTGGATGATGTCATGGGTTAACCAGCCCGAACACCCATGAGTCACCACACCAACAGAGACACGCCAGTGCAAACACAAAACACACGATGAAGAGTAAAGGACGGCACTTTATCTGTGTATTTCTGCGCTGTCACAGGGAATGATGGGAAACGTAGTTTAGGTCTCGAGAGTCTGTCCTCTTTAAACCAGAGACATTTATCAGTTCTTCATCAACAGCGCATTAAAATGGTAAACAGGAGCAACATTTGTAATTATAATTGACACGTGTCACGCTCAGAGTAACGAGTTTCTCATGAGTAACTATGACCAGGAGCCAGTTGGAAGTCCTTACAACTAGTCTGACTAGCAGTTATTCAAGGGAAGTTTTTATACAACTGAAAAAGTTGAAGACAGAATAAAGATGACTAACTTAATGAAGCTCATATGTGCTCAACTCATAGAAATATATAACTTAAAGGGATAGTTCACCCAAAAATGAAAATGATCCCATGATTTACTCACCCTCAAGCTATCCTAGGTGTATATGACTATCCGACAAACACAACTGGAGTTATATTAAAAAATATCCTGTCTCTTCTAAGCTTTATAATGGTAGTGAATGGGGGGTGAGATTTTGAAGCCCAAAAAAGTGCATACATCCATCATAAAAGTAATCCACACGACTCCAGGGGGTTAATAAAGGCCTGGGTCAATGACGTGACGGGTCATTTTTTTGTCCAAAGACCTTAATAATAATAATAAAAAGCAAAGATATGACATCCAAAGTGTGTAAGGCAGTACAACTAGATCTCTTTTATTGAATCCAGAAGGTTTTAATTATATTTTGCTACATATTTTAAAGATTTTGAAGTGTCATTCGGTTTAACCGTCCAATACAGCCATTTCATTTGTGATTAAAACATCTTAAAATGTAATAAATGTATATATTTTTTATTCTGGCATGATTTTATAACATCATATATCAACATAGTGATATATCATCATATTAAAATTATGTGCAGAAGTCGTTGCTTTGTTATGAGAAAGAATGTCCGGAAAAATGAATTTCATTGATGTCATTCAATGAAACTAGTGATGCACCGAAATGAAAATTCTGGGCCGAAACCGAAACCGAAAATTTAGGATGCACTTGGCCGAAAACCGAAACTGAAGCCGAAAATGGCTTCTTTTAAAAACGTATTGCTTAATTTTTAATGGATCTGAAATGAAAAATCACAAACCAATAGAATAATCATCAAACTTTTATTAACACTTTTTGTTACATAACAAAACCTAAAATATTTTTTAACAATAAATAAATATTATTCTTCAAGTTTTCTTCCATTGAATAAAATAGATTAACATTTGTGGGGGAAAAAACAATCCACAATTATCTGAATAACTGCACACAAAATCACAGAATGGCAGTGGGCCTCTATTCTGTTGCTGCATGTAAACAATTATTTACTTGCATTTTAAATTTCTGTGCAAAACAACAGTGCAAAAACAGCAATAGAACTTAATCCAAACTCAAACTGTAAACAACATTTAAGCCTATGTAGCCTTAGGAAACACAGTTGTGCAGTGCTACGCAAATTTTAATGTAACTATTCACGTGGCATTACTTTCTCAGTAATGCCACGTGCTTTGACACTATCTTCCTCAAATTTCTTAGTCTTTTCAAATAATGTGGCCACAGAGGGTGTTTGTGATGTAGTTGGGGTACTTTTAACCAATGTTGTTTTGCGGTACTCCTCATGTTCAATTGGATGTCGTGTTTTCAGGTGGTGTATCAAACCTGTTGTCGAAAAGTTCTTTGGCACCGTACCCCCTCGTGAGACTTTTGCAGAACAAATGTTACATATTGCAAGTTTGTTATCCTCATCTGAAACTTTAAAATACTTCCATACCGCTGACATGCTTAATCTTTGCAGACGCGTGCAAACAGCTCGACCGTGAGTGAAACCTGCTTGAGCACGGAGGGGAGGGGTGGGTGACGAGTGATAACAGCTTGACCGTGAGTGAAACCCAAGCGCTAGCGCACAGATGGGAGGGGCGCGGTTGACATTCATTTTCGGTTGACATTTTCGGCTGGATTTTTTATTTCGGCCAGAAACCGATAATGCCATTTTCGGCCGAAATTTTCGGCAACCGAAATTTCGGTGCACCCCTAAATGAAACCATTTTGGACCATATCATGTGACAGGATGTGACATCATTCAGACACCTGCAAAGGACCACATGGTCATGAAGCAAAGTAACTAACTCTCTTTTAACTATTTGAAAAATTCATGTTTTCTCTTGATCATACGCATGTCCCGAAACATCAGGTCATTCGGTGCAACCGCTATAAAACACGGAAAATGTTGGAATATTTTAAAAAACTTGTACTAAATATAAAATGTTTGATTGTCCTTTTGCTAGCTAGCTAGATATAAAATATAAAATATCGTCATTCGGTATAACCAAACCATGGTTAAACCAAATGACTTTTTTAGTGACAAATTTTGCCCATCTTGTAAAAAATGACAAAATCAGTGTTAATTGATTATAAAAACCACAAAATCTCATTGTTAACACTTAATAAAACTTCAAAATTAATTATATCGCCATTATATATTTTTTTACACTTTAAAAACGTTATTCGTCAGTGACCCGCCTTCTGAAGCAAAGCAATGGGTTTTTGTAAGCAAAATATCCATATTTATAACTTTATAAACTATAATAATTAGCTTCCGGCAAACATCCGTACACAAGTCAACTTACGGTGGATGAGTGACCTCTGACCCGACGCATGACGTATTGGAGAACGCTGAAACGCAGAGGATAGAGCAAAACAAAACACCGGTCACGAAATGAGAATTTTTAAAGAGAAATGACGGAGGAGCTTGAGTTTGTTGCTCAGCCGTATTTGTTTGAACCGCGAGAGGCGTCTAAGCTTACGATACTCCACATCCTGCGTCATACTTCAGGTCAGAGGTCAACTCTTTTGGCACAAGTCGACTTGCGAAGAGACAGGATATTATTTAATATAACACAGATTGTGTTTGTCTGAAAGAAGATAGTCATATACACCTAAGATGGGTTGAGGGTGAGTAAATCATGGGGTAATTTTCATTTTTGGGTGAACTATCACTTTAAAGCTCATTCACACCAAAAACGGTAACTTTAGCGACAACTTTATCAGTTTACACCAGCTGACGTGCAGCAGTTTTGTGGTCTGTTGCTTTAAATGCTTGAGTTTGTTAAAGCAGGATGGATTCTGATTGGCTGTCAATGTTTTTATCGTTCATCAGCTGGAAAAAAAAAATGTTCTGAAAGTGTGTCGTTATCATTATAGTTGCGGTATGGACTTCACTATCCTTTTACATTTAAAACTATTTTTACTACATCTTTACAGTTATTGTCTTTGGTGTAAATGGGCCTCTTCCTCTTTACACACACACACACACACATGTTTGTTTTTGTGAATTGTGGGGACTTTCCATAGACTTCAATGCATTTTACACTGAACAAACTGTACATTCTATCCCCCTACCCTGCCCCTACCCCTAAACCTAACCCTCACAGGAAACTGTGCAAACTTTTACTTTTTCACAAAAACTCATTCTATATGATTTATAAACCCATTTACATTGTGGGGACCGCTGGCTGGTCCCCACGATGTAGGTGAACTCAGGTTTATATTACATCATGGGGACATTTGGTCCCCACAATGTAATATAAACAAAAGCACACACACACACACACACACACACACACACACACACTCTCTGCACAGACTCAGACACAGAGACACTACAAACAAGATCAACTGAAACAAAACAACTTCAGAACAGAGAAGGATTTCTCTCTCTCACACACACACAATCCATGCAGGTATAAACATAAGGCCTCATTCTCTCTGAAACAAGAAATTGAAACCAAATGCTCAGATCACATGACCTTCTGAAAAGCCTTGACTTCTGAACTCTGACATCTGCAGCCTGATGAGTGATAAAAACTGCAGTGTGTGTGTGTGTGTGTGTGTGTGAGAGAGATCAGCTTTAAACATCCCGAGTTCTTCATAATTAAAGTCAAGAGAGACAGTTCAACACACACACACACACACACACACACATGTTTGTTTTTGTGAATTGTGGGGACTTTCCATAGACTTCAATGCATTTTACACTGAACAAACTGTACATTCTATCCCCCTACCCTGCCCCTACCCCTAAACCTAACCCTCACAGGAAACTGTGCAAACTTTTACTTTTTCACAAAAACTCATTCTATATGATTTATAAACCCATTTACATTGTGGGGACCGCTGGCTGGTCCCCACGATGTAGGTGAACTCAGGTTTATATTACATCATGGGGACATTTGGTCCCCACAATGTAATATAAACAAAAGCACACACTCACACACACACACACACACACACACACACACACACACACAGATAAATACCTCTGATCATGGCTCTGATAAACTCACTGAAGTCATATGAACTCAATCCCAGCGTCTCGTCTCATTCACTCCACATTCTGAATGACCATCTGCTCTAGTGATGTCATCTCCTCTGACTCCTCCCCCCACAGGCCCCGCCCCCGAGGGGCCCGTCTACAGCCTGAATCTGGGTTACAATAACACACAGTCTGGCAGCGGCAGATGAAGTTCTGCTGTCTAAACTCCAGCGGTGCTAAAGTTCATCATCCCATCCCTCATCTGATCATAAAGCAGTAAAATGTCAGATCAGACCCAGATGAATATGATGATGCGGTCACATGATTCACTCAAGTGAGTCTCTAGACCTGACCCGTGTCATGTATCAGTGCATTCACGATAACGCCACACCCGTAAGTGTTTGATATGTTGTGAACATTGACCGTTTCGCTCCACACGAAGTACATGATTACTGAGCAGAAATACGAGAACGGAGACGAGGATTAGAGAGAAAAATCACTTAAAAACAAACAATGATGAAGCACTGGAAAACCAGGAATAATACAAAGACCTGCGGTCTCATTCACTAACAACTGTGTGATTTATTTGGATTCATTCGCATAGGAAAACTTCTCATTCATGACATACGCACGTGAATTTCTATTAATCCTCTTTTACAGAAATCACTTTTAGACGGCTGGTAGGGACTACAACGAGCTTCTTCCCGGGTGGTGACATCACTAACCCTAAAATTTACATAAACCCCGCCCCCGAGAACACACAACAAAGGGGGCGGGGCCATGTTGGGCTGCTTTAGAGAAGAGGAAGAGTTGTTGTAGTAGAGTGTTGTTGTCATTTTACGCCGGACTGCTTCACAAACGAGGGTCAATTCAACACAAAAGATGAACATGACGGCACATGCTAGTGGATGAGTTGAATCAACTCCACAGCAACTACATCAATTTATCCACTAACCATTCAGAAACGTCTAAAAGTTGTAACTTCTTCCTGAGTCTCTCCATCAGTGTCGACTCCGGTTTGAACAATGTAAGGCTGAACACTTTCATCATTTTGGCTGCGTGAGATTCTCCAGCTTTGTTGTTGTTGAGCTGTTAAAGCTCCGCCCTCTTCTGGAAAGGGGGCGGGAGCAGCAGCTCATTTGCATTTAAAGGGACACACACAAAAACGGCGTGTTTTCGCTCACACCCAAATAGGGGCAAATTTGACAAGCCATAATAAATGATCTGTGGGGGATTTTGAGCTGAAACTTCATAGACACATTCTGGAGACACCAGAGACTGATATTACATCTTGTGAAAGAGCATTATAGATCCACTTTAACACTAATTTAAAGTCACTCCTGCAGTGAAGATCAGCTGAAATCAATTCAGATCGTCTCGCATCTTTTTCCACGTTGTCTGGTGGAACGATGATTCCTGACCAGCACATTTCCAGGACAAGCGGCCGTGATCCTCATGGAAAAACGGCCCTCATGCAAACGTGTGTTCGGTGAGATCATATTTATGACGCTCACACACACACACACACACACACACACTCATCCCTGAGAGGATTATTGGCTGATAAAACGCAGCCGAACACAATCGCTCCGGTGCGGACGGGTCAGTGAGGGTATCCAGGAGAACTTCATCATAACATCACAACAACAGTCACGCAGTGATGTCATCGTCAAGATTCCAGGAGCATCACTCACACACACACACACACGCTGAGTGACTTCCCAGAAGGCCGGGTTTAGGATCCAAGAGAGAAACATTTGCGCGTTTTACACACTAATCCATCAGAACAACAAACCACAAGCGTAGTGTGTCATCGCAGGAAGCACTCATACTTCACTAAACACTTCACTAGTTAGCGTGGGAAAACCAGGAGCGCTGGGTCAGCTGGGAGAACACCTGCGACTGGAGAGGTGATCTGCTCCCATAATGGACAGAGAGGCTGTGATTGGTGGAACAAGTCACATGAGGAAGAACAGCAGCTGTCTATAAGAGTCCGTTCTGAAATGATGTATTTGAGACGCTCACTGAATGATACCATTAACGGGGTCGTTTGAGAATGTAGCGCACTACTGTGTGGCGTGTTTCCGTGGCGTGCTGAAGATCAATAGGGCAGATTTCCTCTCAGAAACTCCCTCACATGACAGGGAACAACAGACGCTCCGGTCTGAGTGTGTGGTCGAGCAGAAGCAGGACTCCCACAGGAGTGTGTGTGACGGTCGGAGCAGCTCTACTGATGTCTGTTATCCGACAGTATTCCGGGTCTCCGTGTGACCCTCTGGAGACTCCCAGCAGCCCCTGCAGCAGCAGCAGCAGGAGGAGGATATCCGCAGCACTATTGTTCAGAATGAGTGTTTGTCAGTTTAATCTGTTCCTGCTGCAGGGCTTCACACACACACACACACACACACACACACACTGCCCTACTCAACTATAACTGCGTTCACTCTCGTCTTTAGGGTCCTATGAAATCCGTTTTATTTTTTCCCAAATTCTGTTTTTTCCATTTTAATTTTTCTGGATTCCGTTTTTTCAGTTTTTATTTTTTATTTTTTGGACTTTTTCGGTTAAATTAAATTTTAGTAATCAAAAAGCATGTCTAATGACTTGAATTCTTAAAAACAACAATATTTATAAATTAAAAAATATATTTTTATGAAATGTTTTTTCAGAAATTCTGTTGTGCATTTTAATTTTTCCGGCAATCAAATGGACGCATACTTAATTAAATGCATATTTAATTTAATGATTAAAAGATAAATTAAATTTTTTGTCAAACAATGTTATTAAATTAATTTATCTAAATTCTACTGTACAACAGTAATATGTTTCTGTCAAGTTAAATCTTTTATTTTGACAGGTTGCCGAGAGCTTTGAGTTTCTCTGTGTTTATGACGATAGTTTTCTCAAACGAAGCAGTTAAATGCTGATGAAATGTTAACGTTACATAAACACCCCACAACCGGCTGAACGTCAGCGGTCAATGATTTAGACCTGAGTGTTTGAAAAGCTTCAAGACAGAATCACACACACACACACACACACACACTCACACACACACACACACAGAAAAGAGGAAACTCTATTCTAGTCGTCAGTCTGTGTTTATTATTGCAGGGGTTTTCCTCCAGGATGGCAGGTGTGATCTGAACAACATCATGCGTCTCATTGTGTCTGAACACTATCAAACACACCTTCACACTGTTAAGCAGTAAAGCAGCTGTGCTGATGGAAGGATTCTGTTCATTCATGAAAACGCTGTACTATCGTGTCCTCACCTGCAGGAAGCACTCACACATCAGCACTCAGAAGTGGAGTGACACCGTATTGAACCGCAGTGTGAACGAGGCCGATATGAGAACAACTGAATCAAAGTGACTGACGGCTGACACGCGTCACACAGGCGTCGTGATTGTGAGCTTCAGAGTTACACAACGCTCTGTCAAGCGTAACATGTCAAACGTTGAGGACAATTGAGTTCATTAACGCGGTTCACAGCACAATGACATCACAGGTCACAAACCCCGAAAGAACGGCAGACGGGAACCTAACGAGAACACAAGCAGAACGCTGAAAACACAAGTGTCTGCGTCAGGCCCACAAACACACAAGCATAAAGAACATTTACATTTATACATGTGGCATTCGTTTTATCAGTTCATGCATACCCTGGGAATCGAACCCATGACTTTGGAGTTGCGAGCGCTGTGATTTACTGTTTGAGCTACTATATTTACAGAATCCAGTCAGAAAAATGTAACTTTCTGTATGAGGCCTGATACACACACACACACACACACACAACACTAGACTGGTTTGGAATATTGTCTTTCCCAATCAGGAATGAAGGAACAAAGACAACCAACAATTTACCTTCATAAATCACTGGGAAAGTATTCATTTAAAATGATGAAACTACCAATTAAACACAAAAGATCAATCCATCAATAATCACATCAGATCTGATCTTGTTTGTCTGTCTCGAGTTACTGACGTTCATCTTATGGATTCACAACAGCCACACGCCTTTAAAGAGCACTTCCTGTCTCCTGACAGAGCACTTCCTGTCTCCTGACACACTGAACTGCTGAACTCTCTGACCGACAGACGTGGAGAATGACTGTAAACTGTCCGTCAGGTCTCCAGTCTCAGTCTCTCCTGCATGTCAATCATTCCAAACATTCCCACAAACCCCAGTGAGAAATATCGCAGAAATATCAGACATTCTCAGTGACCTCTGACCTTCACTGGGAAACAAATGTCTTTCCTAAACTTTCTTTCAGTCAAACCCCTTTGAGATTTAAGTTCATATTTCAATCATTTAACAACATGTTCATGGTTCTCTGATGTCAGTTACAGTCACATGACATGAAAGTAATCAGATATTGTGATTTATTGTGATTGTTTTTATTTCAAATGATTAATTTTACATTTAATTAATTATTATCTTAACCCTGATTAAGCCTGATAAAACAGTTTTATTCTATATAAAGGCCCGATATACTTCAACCAAAAATCAAAGAACGAACTGGTGTGACGTCATTTCAAACAAAATCATGTTCTCTTGGAGTTCATTTCTGGAGTTCAAAACAGCTGCTAAACTCTTCCGAACTCCCATTGGTCCGTGGTGATGATGTATATCAGGTGGGTGTGGCTCTGAGGCTCCACCTACTTTTGAGGTTAATTTTTTCTGTTCAGACGTGGAGCCTGGCACGTGACATGCAAGAAAAAAAGTAAATCGTGTGCAAGATTGACTATTTCTTTCCCTCGATCTGCTCAATCATACGCATGATTTGCTATTTCGTTCCCTCGATTTGCTCAATCGTGCGCACGATTTACTATTTCGTTCCCTCGATTTGCTCAATCGTGCGCACGATTTACTATTTCGTTCCCTCGATTTGCTCAATCGTGCGCATGATTTACTATTTCGTTCCCTCGATCTGCTCAATCGTGCGCATGATTTGCTATTTTGTTCCCTCGATTTGCTCAATCGTGCGCAAGATTTACTATATCGTTCCCTCGATTTGCTCAATCGTGCACACGATTTACTATTTCGTTCCTTCGTTCCCTCGATTTGCTCAATCGTGCGCACGATTTACTATTTCGTTCCCTCGATTTGCTCAATCGTGCGCACGATTTACTATTTCGTTCCCTCGATTTGCTCAATCGTGCGCACGATTTACTATTTCGTTCCTTCGTTCCCTCGATTTGCTCAATTGTGCGCACGATTTACTATTTCGTTCCCTCGATTCGCAAAATCGTACGCACGATTTACTATTTCGTTCCCTCGATTTGCTCAATCGTGTACAATTTACTATTTCGTTCCCTCGATTTGCTCAATCGTGCACAAGATTTACTATTTCGTTCCCTCGATTTGCTCAATCGTGTACAATTTACTATTTACTTCCCTCGATTTGCTCAATCGTGCACAAGATTTACTATTTCGTTCCCTCGATTTGCTCAATCGTGTACAATTTACTATTTCGTTCCCTCGGTTTGCTAAATCGTGCGCACGATTTACTATGTCATTCCCTCGATTCGCGAAATCGTACGCACGATTTACTATTTCGTTCCCTCGATTTGCTCAATCGTGTACGATTTACTATTTCGTTCCCTCGATTTGCTCAATCGTGCGCACGATTTACTATTTCGTTCCCTCGATTTGCTCAATTGTGCGCACGATTTACTATTTCGTTCCCTCGATTTGCTCAATCGTGCGCAAGATTTACTATTTCGTTCCCTCGATTTGCAAAATCGTACGCACGATTTACTATTTCGTTCCCTCGATTTGCTCAATCGTGCGCAAGATTTACTATTTCGTTCCCTCGATTTGCTCAATCGTGCGCAAGATTTACTATTTCGTTCCCTCGATTTGCTCAATCGTGCGCAAGATTTACTATTTCGTTCCCTCGATTTGCTCAATCGTGCGCACGATTTACTATTTCGTTCCCTCGATTTGCTCAATCGTGCGCACGATTTACTATTTCGTTCCCTCGATTTGCTCAATCGTGCGCACGATTTACTATTTCGTTCCCTCGATTTGCTCAATCGTGCGCACGATTTACTATTTCGTTCCCTCGATTTACAAAATCATACGCACGATTTACTATTTCGTTCCCTCGATTTGCTCAATCGTGCGCAAGATTTACTATTTCGTTCCCTCGATTTGCTCAATCGTGCGCAAGATTTACTATTTCGTTCCCTCGATTTGCTCAATCGTGCGCAAGATTTACTATTTCGTTCCCTCGATTTGCTCAATCGTGCGCAAGATTTACTATTTCGTTCCCTCAATTTGCAAAATCATGCGCACAATTTACTATTTCGTTCCCTCGATTTGCAAAATCATGCGCAAGATTTACTATTTCGTTCCCTCGATTTGCAAAATCATGCGCAAGATTTACTATTTCGTTCCCTCAATTTGCAAAATCATGCGCACGATTTACTATTTCGTTCCCTCGATTTACAAAATCATACGCACGATTTACTATTTCGTTCCCTCGATTTGCTCAATCGTGCGCAAGATTTACTATTTCGTTCCCTCGATTTGCTCAATCGTGCGCAAGATTTACTATTTCGTTCCCTCGATTTGCTCAATCGTGCGCAAGATTTACTATTTCGTTCCCTCGATTTGCTCAATCGTGCGCAAGATTTACTATTTCGTTCCCTCAATTTGCAAAATCATGCGCACGATTTACTATTTCGTTCCCTCGATTTGCAAAATCATGCGCAAGATTTACTATTTCGTTCCCTCGATTTGCTCAATCGTGCGCAAGATTTACTATTTCGTTCCCTCGATTTGCTCAATCGTGCGCAAGATTTACTATTTCGTTCCCTCGATTTGCTCAATCGTGCGCAAGATTTACTATTTCGTTCCCTCAATTTGCAAAATCATGCGCACGATTTACTATTTCGTTCCCTCGATTTGCTCAATCGTGCGCAAGATTTACTATTTCGTTCCCTCAATTTGCAAAATCATGCGCACGATTTACTATTTCGTTCCCTCGATTTGCAAAATCATGCGCAAGATTTACTATTTCGTTCCCTCGATTTGCAAAATCATGCGCAAGATTTACTATTTCGTTCCCTCAATTTGCAAAATCATGCGCACGATTTACTATTTCGTTCCCTCGATTTGCAAAATCATGCGCACGATTTACTATTTCGTTCCCTCGATTTGCAAAATCATGCGCAAGATTTACTATTTCGTTCCCTCAATTTGCAAAATCATGCGCACGATTTACTATTTCGTTCCCTCGATTTGCAAAATCATGCGCAAGATTTACTATTTCGTTCCCTCGATTTGCAAAATCATGCGCAAGATTTACTATTTCGTTCCCTCGATTTGCAAAATCATGCGCATGCTTTAGCCTACTATTTTCTTCCTGCATGTCATGTGTGGGGCTCCATAAAAACATGAACACACCAGAGAGATGCTTTATAGTAGAATGAAGCTGTAATTCTAATTAAAAGTGACATTGACACTGTTTTCATGTTTAATACTGTAAAGCTGCTGCTTTAAAGCAACTATTATATAAAGTGCTGTATAAATAAACATGACGTGACTTTACTGGAGTCTAAATGGCAAACATCCACATCACTGCGATCAGATGCTTTCTGAACTGCTGTTTTCTGATTTTTGTAGTGTGTTTATTTAGTTATTGAGAGGAAAGCGCGCAACATGTTGCTAACAGTATATCGCTGCCAAAGTATTTCAATCTTCTTTTTACCCCTGAGCAAAGAACGAAAAAGGACTTCACTTTGAGTATCTCAGGTCCTTAATGGTGAGACGCCTGAGATCACATGACCAGTGGAAATCCTAACCCCAGCTGTTATCAGACACTTTCAGCTGTGAAATGAACGTGATCAGAGCATTTATAATGACATCATTAGCTGAACATAAATCACAATCATGTTATCATGAAAACACAGAGCCGTGATTGGGCACCGTGACCGCTCATTTGCATACAGCTGTGAGTTATAAACACATCACAATCTGGAAACAGGATCACACTTGAGTCTGTTAGCACCACAGAATAATAAACTGAGCGTGAACGGTCAACACTGAGTGCAGTGAAGCAGCGCAGAGATGAATAATACACTGAAGCGTCCTGCGGAGCTGCGGGGGTTTGGGTGGGTCAGCTGGACCTCCTCCGTCCCCAAACACACCGTGAGCTCACCAAACTGAGACAAAGAGACAGACAGAGAGAGCACAAGGAATTTGCTTGATGCAGCACAGATGAAAAACACACACTTTAGAGCGAGAGAGAGAGATAAGAACGACAGACTGGTTTACTACAGCGCTAATCTTATCAGTGTGCATGACTGACCCGCACTACAACACACAGCCAACCCCTGCACGCTGGCCTCACACACACACACACACACACACAATGAAGACGCTCTACAGGTCAGCCTGACATCTGACCAACACAAGCAGTCAGTCTTGTTCTGGTGTGACGATGCGACGGCCGGCGCTCAGACCTCTGGGCTTGATTTGAAGGCAGAGCGGCTCGGCTGGTTTTAATTCAATCAAACATGCTCCTTTTGGGAGCGCAGCATGGAAAACTCCAGCACGTAATGTGACCCATTTAAAGCCCTTCTGCGCTTAAACAGAACCGGCCACATCCAGATTCTGTCAGAGCAGCACACGAGTCTGAACTGTGACTGCAACTACATATCAATATCTGCGATGAGAAAGAGGCATGTTTTAACGCTGATATGAAACCACACAGCAGCTGTGCTGGAAACCGCAGTGTCTGTTTGCCCTTTGACCTCCGGCACACAATCAATTAGCATTTTAACACTGTGTTGGTCTTGGGTTTCACATTCACACACTCACAGACACACTCTGGATCGTGTTACTGTAACCAGTTCAACAGCTTCATCACTGCAGTTCTGAAATGAACCACTGTAGATCAAAACTGAATCAATTCCTTCCTAAAATGAACCACTATAGCTCAAAAATGAATCAATCCAGTTCTGGAATTAATCATTATAGTTAAGAAAATGAACCACTATACTTACAAAAATGAATCAAAACGGTTCTAAAATAAATCACTGTACATCAAAAATAAATAACTATACTTCAGAAATGAACTACTGTAGATCAAAAGCGAACCAATACAGTTCTAAAATGAAAAATTATAGTTAAAAATGGATCACTGTAGTTCTAAAATGACTCAATACAGTTCTAAAATGAATCATTATAGTTAAAAAATGAATCACTAAGTTTTAAAATGAAGCATTATAGTTAAAAAATGGATCAATACAGTTTAAAATGAATTATTAGAGTAAAAAAGTAATCACTAAAGTTAAAAAATGAATCAATACAGTTCTAAAATGAATAATTATAGTTAAGAAAATGGATCACTGTCATTCTAAAATGAATTGACGCAGTTTTGAAATGAATCATTATAGTTAAAAATGGATCAATACAGTTTAAAATGAATTATTATAGTAAAAAATGGATCATTACAGTTAAAAATGAATCATTGAGTTTTAAAATGAATCAATACAGTTCTAAAATGAATCATTATAGTTCTAAAAAGAATCACTGCAGTTTTAAGAGGAACCACTAAACTTTCAAAAATAAACCAAAACAGTTCTAAAATGAATCATTATAGTTCAAAAAATGGATCAATGCAGTTCTTAAATGAACCTCTGTAGATCAAAACAGTTCTAAAATGAACCACTATAGTTCAAAAACAAATCAATTCATTTCTAGAATGAATCATTATAGTTAAAAATTAATCACTGCAGTTCTAAGAGGAATCACTATACTTACAAAAATGAATCAAAACAGTTCTAAAATGAATCATTATAGTTAAGAAAATGGATCAATACAGTTTAAAATGAATTATTATAGTAAAAAACCAAAACAGTTGTAAAATGAATCATTATAGTTCTAAAATAAATCACTGTAGATCAAAGATAAATCACTACAGTTCAAAAATGAACCACTGAGGTCAAAAGTGAATCAACATTTTAAAATGAATCATTATAGTTAAAAAATGAATCGATACAGCTCAAAAATGAATCAATGCAGTTCTAAAATGAATCATAGTTAAAAAATGAATCAATACAGTAATTTTTTTTTTAAATACAATGATTCATTTTAGAACTGCAGTGATTCATATTTGAACTGTAACGTTCCATTTTTTTACTATGATTAATTTTAGAACTATGATTTGAGTCAAGTCATCTTCATTTATAAAGCGCTTTTCACAATATTGTCTCAAAGCAGCTTCACAGTGACAATAGGAAAATTATTATCAAGCTAAAGTTGTTTTTTGATTGAAACAATAGTTCATTTCATTTTAGAACTGTATTGATTCATTTTTTAACTATTGTGATCCATTTTAGAACTGCTGTGATTCACTTTTTAATTATGATTTATTTTAGAACTGCAGATAAATTTTTGAGCTGTAGTGATCCATTTGTTTTACTATACGATTCATTTTAGAACTGTGTTGATTCATTTTAAAACTGTGTTGATTCATTTTAGAACTGTGTTGATTCATTTTTTTTAACTATAATGATTCATTTTAGATCTGCAGTTCTAAAACGAATGACTAAAGTCACTTTGTTGCTGCAAATCTCTTTCAGTGTGTGTCTTAATAAAATCTGAGGTCTGCCAGCATGATCTTTGTGTGCCTTTGATCGCTTAAACACAGTCTATGTAGGTTTGAACACATTCGAATCATAAAGATGGGGCACAGACTGTGTGGTCTGAGATCTAAACATCGCTGTGTTTACCTGACAGCCCACAAACACTGCAGGAAAACTCTGCTCTGATTTTCCACTCCTTCATGGAGGAAGGAAAGCGTGTCTTTCTCTCTTGGCAGCGTATGAGAGGGACACGCGTGTGTTTTCTCTTGGCGTGAGCAGCCCGTAATGAAGCGTCTGTGTTTCTTCCACGGTTTTACGGCCGGCGGTAGGACCGTCCGCGCTCTTATTCTTAGCTTCCATAAAGTGAACGTTCACTGATGATCGAGCGCTGGTTAACCAACTAACCTCAACCAGACCTTAAAGGGCCAGCGCAGGAAAAAAGACATCACACTGATGTCAGTAACGGCGACTGTGGGCCCAAGGCATTGTGGGTCACATTATAAACACATGGTACTTTGCTGTTTTTAAATAAAAAATATATGTAAATCCTTCATAATGCACAGCGGACAGAATGATTTACTGTCAGGATGGTATTTAAATTGAGAAAAAAGCAAATATTATCACTATTAAGTTAAAAATTGCAATGTTTTATCTCAGAATTGCAACTTTACCTCACATTTCAGACTCTATAACTCGAATTGCTAGTTTATATCTCACAATTATTAGAATTGAGAGATATAACTCAAAATTCTGAGTTTTTTCTAGCAAATCCAAGTTCATAACTCACAATTCTTACCTTTTTTTCCTCAGAATATTAAGATAAAAAGCCACAATTAAACTCTTTTATTTTTATTCCATGGTGGAAACAAGCTTCCTCATAAACTAAATAATGTAAAATATTTAATATCACACATCTGAGCCATAAAATCATATTGTAATATCATGAACCTCTGATAAATCCATTATGGCACTAAATGATAAACATATTGATGTACTAATCACATAAAACGACATGATAATCTCATAGAATAACATGATATGTGTACAAAAATATCTGATATTACAATAATAACATGTCCAAAGTCCATGATAGTATATTTGATCCACAATAATACCATCAGATTTTCGTTAATATTACTTTTACACAATATATTGAGTGTTTCTGGCATACTGTTGAATGAAATAAAGCAAATAAAGCGTTTTGTTTAGATAAATGGAGTATGAATGAGTAAATCTGAACGATCCTCATTAAACATTAAACCAAACACATTTAATCGAAGAACAAACATTAATAACCGACTAAATCTCGAGTTATATCACGTTAAATCAAAGAAAAACGCTTTCAAAATCCAGAAAAAAAAAGAGAAAAGCGAGAAAGAAGGAACTCGTCGTTTCTCCTGCCACGACTTTCCGTTCTGGACAAACCGAGCGACGATAAAAGACGTAAAAACCGATTAAAACAGACTTTCTGACTGAAATCTTCCTGTCGTCTCCGTCTAACGGTGAGTGAAATTAATCTGGTGTTTTTTGTTTCTGTTTTTAATTAATCTGAGGTGTTCATTTGAGAAAGTGAGGTAAATGTAGAAATCTGAGGTAAATTCGCGAGAACAAAAGCTACTCACGTTCGCGCGCTCTTCAGCCGGAGGGTCTCGAGAAAGAAAGTCGGTGATTTCAAACATCCAGAAAACGAAGGTTTCCGTTAAACCGTCCGCGAGCTCACAAACTCATTCACCGACACACTCTCTCTCTCTCCCTTTCTCTCTCTCTCTTTCTCGCCACCGTCACCACGGCAACACACCGGCGCTTCCACGAGGGTTACAGCTGTGTGCGCGCGCACGCGCGTGCTCGCTCAATAATTCTATAATCAGAGCAACACGAGGGTCTTTCATTGTTCCGATGTTGAATGGTTTTATTGAGGCTGTGGGCTTGTTTTGCGTCGATTTGTATTTGATAAAACTCATTGTCAGACTTCATCACATCACATGTTTTCAAACAGGTCCGGGGAAAAGTTTTAGAAGACTGTTAAATAGTATTTGTTACTGTATTTATTAATCTTTGATATTGTTAGTTAATAAAAACGCATTGTTAGTCCATATTAGCTCATGTCCATTAAATAATATTAACTTTTGATTTTAATAATGCATTAGTAAATGTTGAAATTAACAGCAACTAAATGCTTAAAAAGTAGTTCATGCTAACTAATGAAGTTAACAAATGAGAGCCTATTGTAAAGTGTTAGTAATCTCTCAGACGTGTGTTTGGTGAGCTCGCAGGCGGAGGCTGCATGTATTTGTTTGTATGGCACACATTCTTCACCCACTGTAACCCTGACAGACCACCAGCCGTCTGCCCTAAACTGATCTCAGATCATCTGTGACGCGTCCTGAAGACACACAGCTGAAGAAATAAGAGGTGTGTGAATACAGAGAGCTCACAAACATCACAGAGGAGATGTTTATTGCTCACAGCTCGCTCTTTCATAGCTCAAAGACAACCTCGGTTGTGTCTCATTTAATCATGCAATATTTCTCATCAAATGCTGAACAACTAGAGGACGTGTGTGTAAGATTACTTTTTCTTAGGAGAAACAGTAGACTTGAGTAAAAGATTCTATTCCTCTCACAATACTATTGCGTTCGCTCAAAAAACTTTGCGTTCGCTCGCAAAAACTATTGCATTCCTTCAAAAAACATTACGTTTCCTAGCGAAACTTTGTGTTCCCTCGTGAAACTATTGCGTTCCCCAAGAAACTTTGTTCGCTTGCAAAACTATTGCGTTTCACCAAGAAATTTTGTTCGCTTGCAAAACTATAGCGTTCCCCAAGAAACTTTGTTCGCTTGCAAAACTATTGCGTTCCCTCAAGAAACTTTGTTCGCTTGCAAAACTATTGCGTTCCCTCAAGAAACTTTGTTCGCTTGCAAAACTATTGCGTTCCCCAAGAAACTTTGTTCGCTTGCAAAACTATAGCGTTCCCTCAAGAAACTTTGTTCGCTTGCAAAACTATTGCGTTCCCTCAAGAAACTTTGTTCGCTTGCAAAACTATTGCGTTTCACCAAGAAATTTTGTTCGCTTGCAAAACTATTGCGTTCCCCAAGAAACTTTGTTCGCTTGCAAAACTATTGCGTTACCTCAAGAAACTTTGTTCGCTTGCAAAACATTGCGTTCCTCAAGAAACTTTGTTCGCTTGCAAAACTATTGCGTTCCCTCAAGAAACTTTGTTCGCTTGCAAAACTATTGCGTTCCTCAAGAAACTTTGTTCGCTTGCAAAACTATTGCGTTCCCTCAAGAAACTTTGTTCGCTTGCAAAACTATTGCGTTCCCCAAGAAACTTTGTTCGCTTGCAAAACTATAGCGTTCCCTCAAGAAACTTTGTTCGCTTGCAAAACTATTGCGTTCCCTCAAGAAACTTTGTTCGCTTGCAAAACTATTGTTTTTCACTAAGAAACTTTGTTCGCTTGCAAAACTATTGTTTTTCACTAAGAAACTTTGTTCGCTTGCAAAACTATTGTTTTTCCCCAAGAAACTTTGTTCGCTTGCAAAACTATAGCGTTCCCCAAGAAACTTTGTTCGCTTGCAAAACTATAGCGTTCCCCAAGAAACTTTGTTCGCTTGCAAAACTATAGCGTTCCCCAAGAAACTTTGTTCGCTTGCAAAACTATTGTTTTTCACTAAGAAACTTTGTTCGCTTGCAAAACTATTGTTTTTCACTAAGAAACTTTGTTCGCTTGCAAAACTATTGCTTTTCACTAAGAAACTTTGTTCGCTTGCAAAACTATAGCGCTCCCCAAGAAACTTTGTTCGCTTGCAAAACTATAGCGTTCCCCAAGAAACTTTGTTCGCTTGCAAAACTATAGCGTTCCCCAAGAAACTTTGTTCGCTTGCAAAACTATTGTTTTTCACTAAGAAACTTTGTTCGCTTGCAAAACTATAGCGCTCCCCAAGAAACTTTGTTCGCTTGCAAAACTATAGCGTTCCCCAAGAAACTTTGTTCGCTTGCAAAACTATAGCGTTCCCCAAGAAACTTTGTTCGCTTGCAAAACTATTGTTTTTCACTAAGAAACTTTGTTCGCTTGCAAAACTATAGCGCTCCCCAAGAAACTTT
Organism: Ancherythroculter nigrocauda; assembly: GCA_036281575.1. Classification (NCBI taxonomy): domain Eukaryota; kingdom Metazoa; phylum Chordata; class Actinopteri; order Cypriniformes; family Xenocyprididae; genus Ancherythroculter; species Ancherythroculter nigrocauda. The sequence continues at coordinate 37,451,057 of VTFQ01000017.1, forward strand.
GTTCGCTTGCAAAACTATAGCGTTCCCCAAGAAACTTTGTTCGCTTGCAAAACTATAGCGTTCCCCAAGAAACTTTGTTCGCTTGCAAAACTATTGTTTTTCACTAAGAAACTTTGTTCACTTGCAAAACTATTGTTTTTCACTAAGAAACTTTGTTCGCTTGCAAAACTATAGCGTTCCCCAAGAAACTTTGTTCGCTTGCAAAACTATTGCGTTCCCCAAGAAACTTTGTTCGCTTGCAAAACTATTGCGTTCCCCAAGAAACTTTGTTCGCTTGCAAAACTATAGCGCCCCAAGAAACTTTGTTCGCTTGCAAAACTATAGCGTTCCCCAAGAAACTTGTTCGCTTGCAAAACTATTGCGTTCCCCAAGAAACTTTGTTCGCTTGCAAAACTATTGCGTTCCCTCAAGAAACTTTGTTAGCTTGCAAAACTATAGCGTTCCCTCAAGAAACTTTGTTCGCTTGCAAAACTATTGCGTTTCCCCAAGAAACTTTGTTCGCTTGCAAAACTATTGCGTTTCACCAAGAAACTTTGTTCGCTTGCAAAACTATAACGTTCCCCAAGAAACTTTGTTCGCTTGCAAAACTATTGCGTTTCCCCAAGAAACTTTGTTCGCTTGCAAAACTATAGCGTTCCCCAAGAAACTTTGTTCGCTTGCAAAACTATTGCGTTTCACCAAGAAACTTTGTTCGCTTGCAAAACTATAGCGTTCCCCAAGAAACTTTGTTCGCTTGCAAAACTATTGCGTTCCCCAAGAAACTTTGTTCACTTGCAAAACTATTGTTTTTCACTAAGAAACTTTGTTCGCTTGCAAAACTATTGCGTTCCCCAAGAAACTTTGTTCACTTGCAAAACTATTGCTTTTCACTAAGAAACTTTGTTCGCTTGCAAAACTATAACGTTCCCCAAGAAACTTTGTTCGCTTGCAAAACTATTGTTTTTCACTAAGAAACTTTGTTCGCTTGCAAAACTATTGCGTTCCCCAAGAAACTTTGTTCACTTGCAAAACTATTGCTTTTCACTAAGAAACTTTGTTCGCTTGCAAAACTATTGCGTTCCCCAAGAAACTTTGTTCGCTTGCAAAACTATTGCGTTCCCTCAAGAAACTTTGTTCGCTTGCAAAACTATAGCGTTCCCCAAGAAACTTTGTTCGCTTGCAAAACTATTGCGTTCCCAAGAAACTTTGTTCACTTGCAAAACTATTGCGTTCCCTCAAGAAACTTTGTTCGCTTGCAAAACTATAGCGTCCTCAAGAAACTTTGTTCGCTTGCAAAACTATTGCGTTCCCCAAGAAACTTTGTTCGCTTGCAAAACTATTGCGTTCCCTCAAGAAACTTTGTTCGCTTGCAAAACTATAGCGTTCCCCAAGAAACTTTGTTCGCTTGCAAAACTATTGCGTTCCCCAAGAAACTTTGTTCACTTGCAAAACTATAGCGTTCCCCAAGAAACTTTGTTCGCTTGCAAAACTATTGCGTTCCCCAAGAAACTTTGTTCGCTTGCAAAACTATTGCGTTCCCCAAGAAACTTTGTTCGCTTGCAAAACTATTGTTTTTCACTAAGAAACTTTGTTCGCTTGCAAAACTATAGCGTTCCCCAAGAAACTTTGTTCGCTTGCAAAACTATTGCGTTCCCTCAAGAAACTTTGTTCGCTTGCAAAACTATTGCGTTCCCTCAAGAAACTTTGTTCGCTTGCAAAACTATTGCGTTCCCCAAGAAACTTTGTTCGCTTGCAAAACTATAGCGTTCCCTCAAGAAACTTTGTTCGCTTGCAAAACTATTGCGTTCCCTCAAGAAACTTTGTTCGCTTGCAAAACTATTGCGTTTCACCAAGAAATTTGTTCGCTTGCAAAACTATTGCGTTCCCCAAGAAACTTTGTTCGCTTGCAAAACTATTGCGTTCCCTCAAGAAACTTTGTTCGCTTGCAAAACTATTGCGTTCCCTCAAGAAACTTTGTTCGCTTGCAAAACTATTGCGTTCCCTCAAGAAACTTTGTTCGCTTGCAAAACTATTGCGTTCCTCAAGAAACTTTGTTCGCTTGCAAAACTATTGCGTTCCCTCAAGAAACTTTGTTCGCTTGCAAAACTATTGCGTTCCCCAAGAAACTTTGTTCGCTTGCAAAACTATAGCGTTCCCTCAAGAAACTTTGTTCGCTTGCAAAACTATTGCGTTCCCTCAAGAAACTTTGTTCGCTTGCAAAACTATTGTTTTTCACTAAGAAACTTTGTTCGCTTGCAAAACTATTTTCACTAAGAAACTTTGTTCGCTTGCAAAACTATTGTTTTTCCCCAAGAAACTTTGTTCGCTTGCAAAACTATAGCGTTCCCCAAGAAACTTTGTTCGCTTGCAAAACTATAGCGTTCCCCAAGAAACTTTGTTCGCTTGCAAAACTATAGCGTTCCCCAAGAAACTTTGTTCGCTTGCAAAACTATTGTTTTTCACTAAGAAACTTTGTTCGCTTGCAAAACTATTGTTTTTCACTAAGAAACTTTGTTCGCTTGCAAAACTATAGCGCTCCCCAAGAAACTTTGTTCGCTTGCAAAACTATAGCGTTCCCCAAGAAACTTTGTTCGCTTGCAAAACTATAGCGTTCCCCAAGAAACTTTGTTCGCTTGCAAAACTATTGTTTTCACTAAGAAACTTTGTTCGCTTGCAAAACTATAGCGCTCCCCAAGAAACTTTGTTCGCTTGCAAAACTATAGCGTTCCCCAAGAAACTTTGTTCGCTTGCAAAACTATAGCGTTCCCCAAGAAACTTTGTTCGCTTGCAAAACTATTGTTTTTCACTAAGAAACTTTGTTCACTTGCAAAACTATTGTTTTTCACTAAGAAACTTTGTTCGCTTGCAAAACTATAGCGTTCCCCAAGAAACTTTGTTCGCTTGCAAAACTATTGCGTTCCCCAAGAAACTTTGTTCGCTTGCAAAACTATTGCGTTCCCCAAGAAACTTTGTTCGCTTGCAAAACTATAGCGCTCCCCAAGAAACTTTGTTCGCTTGCAAAACTATAGCGTTCCCCAAGAAACTTTGTTCGCTTGCAAAACTATTGCGTTCCCCAAGAAACTTTGTTCGCTTGCAAAACTATTGCGTTCCCTCAAGAAACTTTGTTCGCTTGCAAAACTAGCGTTCCCCAAGAAACTTTGTTCGCTTGCAAAACTATTGCGTTCCCCAAGAAACTTTGTTCGCTTGCAAAACTATTGCGTTTCACCAAGAAACTTTGTTCGCTTGCAAAACTATAACGTTCCCCAAGAAACTTTGTTCGCTTGCAAAACTATTGCGTTTCCCCAAGAAACTTTGTTCGCTTGCAAAACTATTGCGTTTCACCAAGAAACTTTGTTCGCTTGCAAAACTATTGCGTTTCCCCAAGAAACTTTGTTCGCTTGCAAAACTATGCGTTCACCAAGAAACTTTGTTCGCTTGCAAAACTATAGCGTTCCCCAAGAAACTTTGTTCGCTTGCAAACTATTGCGTTCCCCAAGAAACTTTGTTCGCTTGCAAAACTATTGTTTTTCACTAAGAAACTTTGTTCGCTTGCAAAACTATTGCGTTCCCCAAGAAACTTTGTTCGCTTGCAAAACTATTGCTTTTCCAAGAAACTTTGTTCGCTTGCAAAACTATACGTTCCCCAAGAAACTTTGTTCGCTTGCAAAACTATTGTTTTTCACTAAGAAACTTTGTTCGCTTGCAAAACTATTGCGTTCCCCAAGAAACTTTGTTCACTTGCAAAACTATTGCTTTTCACTAAGAAACTTTGTTCGCTTGCAAAACTATTGCGTTCCCCAAGAAACTTTGTTCGCTTGCAAAACTATTGCGTTCCCTCAAGAAACTTTGTTCGCTTGCAAAACTATAGCGTTCCCCAAGAAACTTTGTTCGCTTGCAAAACTATTGCATTCCCCAAGAAACTTTGTTCGCTTGCAAAACTATTGCGTTCCCTCAAGAAACTTTGTTCGCTTGCAAAACTATAGCGTTCCCTCAAGAAACTTTGTTCGCTTGCAAAACTATTGCGTTCCCTCAAGAAACTTTGTTCGCTTGCAAAACTATTGCGTTCCCAAGAAACTTTGTTCGCTTGCAAAACTATTGCGTTCCCCAAGAAACTTTGTTCGCTTGCAAAACTATGCGTTCCCTCAAGAAACTTTGTTCGCTTGCAAAACTATTGCGTTCCCTCAAGAAACTTTGTTCGCTTGCAAAACTATTGCGTTCCCTCAAGAAACTTTGTTCGCTTGCAAAACTATTGCGTTCCCTCAAGAAACTTTGTTCGCTTGCAAAACTATGCGTTCCCTCAAGAAACTTTGTTCGCTTGCAAAACTATTGCGTTCCCCAAGAAACTTTGTTCGCTTGCAAAACTATAGCGTTCCCTCAAGAAACTTTGTTCGCTTGCAAAACTATTGCGTTCCCTCAAGAAACTTTGTTCGCTTGCAAAACTATTGTTTTTCACTAAGAAACTTTGTTCGCTTGCAAAACTATTGTTTTTCACTAAGAAACTTTGTTCGCTTGCAAAACTTGTTTTTCCCCAAGAAACTTTGTTCGCTTGCAAAACTATAGCGTTCCCCAAGAAACTTTGTTCGCTTGCAAAACTATAGCGTTCCCCAAGAAACTTTGTTCGCTTGCAAAACTAAGCGTTCCCCAAGAAACTTTGTTCGCTTGCAAAACTATTGTTTTTCACTAAGAAACTTTGTTCGCTTGCAAAACTATTGTTTTTCACTAAGAAACTTTGTTCGCTTGCAAAACTATAGCGCTCCCCAAGAAACTTTGTTCGCTTGCAAAACTATAGCGTTCCCCAAGAAACTTTGTTCGCTTGCAAAACTATAACGTTCCCCAAGAAACTTTGTTCGCTTGCAAAACTATTGTTTTTCACTAAGAAACTTTGTTCGCTTGCAAAACTATAGCGCTCCCCAAGAAACTTTGTTCGCTTGCAAAACTATAGCGTTCCCCAAGAAACTTTGTTCGCTTGCAAAACTATAGCGTTCCCCAAGAAACTTTGTTCGCTTGCAAAACTATTGTTTTTCACTAAGAAACTTTGTTCACTTGCAAAACTATTGTTTTTCACTAAGAAACTTTGTTCGCTTGCAAAACTATAGCGTTCCCCAAGAAACTTTGTTCGCTTGCAAAACTATTGCGTTCCCCAAGAAACTTTGTTCGCTTGCAAAACTATTGCGTTCCCCAAGAAACTTTGTTCGCTTGCAAAACTATAGCGTCCCAAGAAACTTTGTTCGCTTGCAAACTATAGCGTTCCCCAAGAAACTTTGTTCGCTTGCAAAACTATTGCGTTCCCCAAGAAACTTTGTTCGCTTGCAAAACTATTGCGTTCCCTCAAGAAACTTTGTTAGCTTGCAAAACTATAGCGTTCCCTCAAGAAACTTTGTTCGCTTGCAAAACTATTGCGTTTCCCCAAGAAACTTTGTTCGCTTGCAAAACTATTGCGTTTCACCAAGAAACTTTGTTCGCTTGCAAAACTATAACGTTCCCCAAGAAACTTTGTTCGCTTGCAAAACTATTGCGTTCCCCAAGAAACTTTGTTCGCTTGCAAAACTATTGCGTTTCCCAAGAAACTTTGTTCGCTTGCAAAACTATAGCGTTCCCCAAGAAACTTTGTTCGCTTGCAAAACTATTGCGTTCCCCAAGAAACTTTGTTCACTTGCAAAACTATTGTTTTCAAGAAACTTTGTTCGCTTGCAAAACTATTGCGTTCCCCAAGAAACTTTGTTCACTTGCAAAACTATTGCTTTTCACTAAGAAACTTTGTTCGCTTGCAAAACTATTGTTTTTCACTAAGAAACTTTGTTCGCTTGCAAAACTATTGTTTTTCACTAAGAAACTTTGTTCGCTTGCAAAACTATTGCGTTCCCCAAGAAACTTTGTTCACTTGCAAAACTATTGCTTTTCACTAAGAAACTTTGTTCGCTTGCAAAACTATTGCGTTCCCCAAGAAACTTTGTTCGCTTGCAAAACTATTGCGTTCCCTCAAGAAACTTTGTTCGCTTGCAAAACTATAGCGTTCCCCAAGAAACTTTGTTCGCTTGCAAAACTATTGCGTTCCCCAAGAAACTTTGTTCGCTTGCAAAACTATTGCGTTCCCTCAAGAAACTTTGTTCGCTTGCAAAACTATAGCGTCCCTCAGAAACTTTGTTCGCTTGCAAAACTATTGCGTTCCCCAAGAAACTTTGTTCGCTTGCAAAACTATTGCGTTCCCTCAAGAAACTTTGTTCGCTTGCAAAACTATAGCGTTCCCCAAGAAACTTTGTTCGCTTGCAAAACTATTGCGTTCCCCAAGAAACTTTGTTCACTTGCAAAACTATACGTTCCCCAAGAAACTTTGTTCGCTTGCAAAACTATTGCGTTCCCCAAGAAACTTTGTTCGCTTGCAAAACTATTGCGTTCCCCAAGAAACTTTGTTCGCTTGCAAAACTATTGTTTTCACTAAGAAACTTTGTTCGCTTGCAAAACTATAGCGTTCCCCAAGAAACTTTGTTCGCTTGCAAAACTATTGCGTTCCCTCAAGAAACTTTGTTCGCTTGCAAAACTATTGCGTTCCCTCAAGAAACTTTGTTCGCTTGCAAAACTATTGCGTTCCCCAAGAAACTTTGTTCGCTTGCAAAACTATAGCGTTCCCCAAGAAACTTTGTTCGCTTGCAAAACTATTGCGTTCCCTCAAGAAACTTTGTTCGCTTGCAAAACTATTGCGTTCACCAAGAAACTTTGTTCGCTTGCAAAACTATTGCGTTCCCCAAGAAACTTTGTTCGCTTGCAAAACTATTGCGTTCCCTCAAGAAACTTTGTTCGCTTGCAAAACTATTGCGTTCCCTCAAGAAACTTTGTTCGCTTGCAAAACTATTGCGTTCCCTCAAGAAACTTTGTTCGCTTGCAAAACTATTGCGTTCCCTCAAGAAACTTTGTTCGCTTGCAAAACTATTGCGTTCCCTCAAGAAACTTTGTTCGCTTGCAAAACTATTGCGTTCCCCAAGAAACTTTGTTCGCTTGCAAAACTATAGCGTTCCCTCAAGAAACTTTGTTCGCTTGCAAAACTATTGCGTTCCCTCAAGAAACTTTGTTCGCTTGCAAAACTATGTTTTTCACTAAGAAACTTTGTTCGCTTGCAAAACTATTGTTTTTCCTAAGAAACTTTGTTCGCTTGCAAAACTATTTTTCCCCAAGAAACTTTGTTCGCTTGCAAAACTATAGCGTTCCCCAAGAAACTTTGTTCGCTTGCAAAACTATAGCGTTCCCCAAGAAACTTTGTTCGCTTGCAAAACTATGCGTTTCCCCATGAAACTTTGTTCGCTTGCAAAACTATTGTTTTTCACTAAGAAACTTTGTTCGCTTGCAAAACTATTGTTTTTCACTAAGAAACTTTGTTCGCTTGCAAAACTATAGCGCTCCCCAAGAAACTTTGTTCGCTTGCAAAACTATAGCGTTCCCCAAGAAACTTTGTTCGCTTGCAAAACTATAGCGTTCCCCAAGAAACTTTGTTCGCTTGCAAAACTATTGTTTTTCACTAAGAAACTTTGTTCGCTTGCAAAACTATAGCGCTCCCCAAGAAACTTTGTTCGCTTGCAAAACTATAGCGTTCCCCAAGAAACTTTGTTCGCTTGCAAAACTATAGCGTTCCCCAAGAAACTTTGTTCGCTTGCAAAACTATTGTTTTCACTAAGAAACTTTGTTCACTTGCAAAACTATTGTTTTTCACTAAGAAACTTTGTTCGCTTGCAAAACTATAGCGTTCCCCAAGAAACTTTGTTCGCTTGCAAAACTATTGCGTTCCCCAAGAAACTTTGTTCGCTTGCAAAACTATTGCGTTCCCCAAGAAACTTTGTTCGCTTGCAAAACTATAGCGCTCCCCAAGAAACTTTGTTCGCTTGCAAAACTATAGCGTTCCCCAAGAAACTTTGTTCGCTTGCAAAACTATTGCGTTCCCCAAGAAACTTTGTTCGCTTGCAAAACTATTGCGTTCCCTCAAGAAACTTTGTTCGCTTGCAAAACTATAGCGTTCCCTCAAGAAACTTTGTTCGCTTGCAAAACTATTGCGTTTCCCCAAGAAACTTTGTTCGCTTGCAAAACTATTGCGTTTCACCAAGAAACTTTGTTCGCTTGCAAAACTATAACGTTCCCCAAGAAACTTTGTTCGCTTGCAAAACTATGCGTTTCCCCAAGAAACTTTGTTCGCTTGCAAACTATTGCGTTTCCCAAGAAACTTTGTTCGCTTGCAAAACTATAGCGTTCCCCAAGAAACTTTGTTCGCTTGCAAAACTTGCGTTCCCCAAGAAACTTTGTTCACTTGCAAAACTATTGTTTTCACTAAGAAACTTTGTTCGCTTGCAAAACTATTGCGTTCCCCAAGAAACTTTGTTCACTTGCAAAACTATTGCTTTTCACTAAGAAACTTTGTTCGCTTGCAAAACTATACGTTCCCCAAGAAACTTTGTTCGCTTGCAAAACTATTTTTCACTAAGAAACTTTGTTCGCTTGCAAAACTATAGCGCTCCCCAAGAAACTTTGTTCGCTTGCAAAACTATGCGTTCCCCAAGAAACTTTGTTCGCTTGCAAAACTATAGCGTTCCCCAAGAAACTTTGTTCGCTTGCAAAACTATTGTTTTTCCTAAGAAACTTTGTTCACTTGCAAAACTATTGTTTTCACTAAGAAACTTTGTTCGCTTGCAAAACTATAGCGTTCCCCAAGAAACTTTGTTCGCTTGCAAAACTATTGCGTTCCCCAAGAAACTTTGTTCGCTTGCAAAACTATTGCGTTCCCCAAGAAACTTTGTTCGCTTGCAAAACTATAGCGCTCCCCAAGAAACTTTGTTCGCTTGCAAAACTATAGCGTTCCCCAAGAAACTTTGTTCGCTTGCAAAACTATTGCGTTCCCCAAGAAACTTTGTTCGCTTGCAAAACTATTGCGTTCCCCAAGAAACTTTGTTCGCTTGCAAAACTATAGCGTTCCCTCAAGAAACTTTGTTCGCTTGCAAAACTATTGCGTTCCCCAAGAAACTTTGTTCGCTTGCAAAACTATTGCGTTTCACCAAGAAACTTTGTTCGCTTGCAAAACTAACGTTCCCCAAGAAACTTTGTTCGCTTGCAAAACTATTGCGTTCCCCAAGAAACTTTGTTCGCTTGCAAAACTATTGCGTTCACCAAGAAACTTTGTTCGCTTGCAAAACTATAGCGTTCCCCAAGAAACTTTGTTCGCTTGCAAAACTATTGCGTTCCCCAAGAAACTTTGTTCACTTGCAAAACTATTGTTTTCACTAAGAAACTTTGTTCGCTTGCAAAACTATTGCGTTCCCCAAGAAACTTTGTTCGCTTGCAAAACTATTGCTTTCCAAGAAACTTTGTTCGCTTGCAAAACTATAACGTTCCCCAAGAAACTTTGTTCGCTTGCAAAACTATTGTTTTTCACTAAGAAACTTTGTTCGCTTGCAAAACTATTGCGTTCCCCAAGAAACTTTGTTCACTTGCAAAACTATTGCTTTTCACTAAGAAACTTTGTTCGCTTGCAAAACTATTGCGTTCCCCAAGAAACTTTGTTCGCTTGCAAAACTATTGCGTTCCCTCAAGAAACTTTGTTCGCTTGCAAAACTATAGCGTTCCCCAAGAAACTTTGTTCGCTTGCAAAACTATTGCGTTCCCCAAGAAACTTTGTTCGCTTGCAAAACTATTGCGTTCCCTCAAGAAACTTTGTTCGCTTGCAAAACTATAGCGTCCCTCAAGAAACTTTGTTCGCTTGCAAAACTATTGCGTTCCCCAAGAAACTTTGTTCGCTTGCAAAACTATTGCGTTCCCTCAAGAAACTTTGTTCGCTTGCAAAACTAGCGTTCCCCAAGAAACTTTGTTCGCTTGCAAAACTATTGCGTTCCCCAAGAAACTTTGTTCACTTGCAAAACTATAGCGTTCCCCAAGAAACTTTGTTCGCTTGCAAAACTATTGCGTTCCCCAAGAAACTTTGTTCGCTTGCAAAACTATTGCGTTCCCCAAGAAACTTTGTTCGCTTGCAAAACTATTGTTTTTCACTAAGAAACTTTGTTCGCTTGCAAAACTATAGCGTTCCCCAAGAAACTTTGTTCGCTTGCAAAACTATTGCGTTCCCTCAAGAAACTTTGTTCGCTTGCAAAACTATTGCGTTCCCTCAAGAAACTTTGTTCGCTTGCAAAACTATTGCGTTCCCAAGAAACTTTGTTCGCTTGCAAAACTATAGCGTTCCCTCAAGAAACTTTGTTCGCTTGCAAAACTATTGCGTTCCCTCAAGAAACTTTGTTCGCTTGCAAAACTATTGCGTTTCACCAAGAAATTTTGTTCGCTTGCAAAACTATTGCGTTCCCCAAGAAACTTTGTTCGCTTGCAAAACTATTGCGTTCCCTCAAGAAACTTTGTTCGCTTGCAAAACTATTGCGTTCCCTCAAGAAACTTTGTTCGCTTGCAAAACTATTGCGTTCCCTCAAGAAACTTTGTTCGCTTGCAAAACTATTGCGTTCCCTCAAGAAACTTTGTTCGCTTGCAAAACTATTGCGTTCCCTCAAGAAACTTTGTTCGCTTGCAAAACTATTGCGTTCCCCAAGAAACTTTGTTCGCTTGCAAAACTATAGCGTTCCCTCAAGAAACTTTGTTCGCTTGCAAAACTATTGCGTTCCCTCAAGAAACTTTGTTCGCTTGCAAAACTATTGTTTTTCACTAAGAAACTTTGTTCGCTTGCAAAACTATTGTTTTTCACTAAGAAACTTTGTTCGCTTGCAAAACTATTGTTTTTCCCCAAGAAACTTTGTTCGCTTGCAAAACTATAGCGTTCCCCAAGAAACTTTGTTCGCTTGCAAAACTATAGCGTTCCCCAAGAAACTTTGTTCGCTTGCAAAACTATAGCGTTCCCCAAGAAACTTTGTTCGCTTGCAAAACTATTGTTTTTCACTAAGAAACTTTGTTCGCTTGCAAAACTATTGTTTTTCACTAAGAAACTTTGTTCGCTTGCAAAACTATAGCGCTCCCCAAGAAACTTTGTTCGCTTGCAAAACTATAGCGTTCCCCAAGAAACTTTGTTCGCTTGCAAAACTATTGCGTTCCCCAAGAAACTTTGTTCGCTTGCAAAACTATTGCGTTCCCCAAGAAACTTTGTTCGCTTGCAAAACTATAGCGCTCCCCAAGAAACTTTGTTCGCTTGCAAAACTATAGCGTTCCCCAAGAAACTTTGTTCGCTTGCAAAACTATTGCGTTCCCCAAGAAACTTTGTTCGCTTGCAAAACTATTGCGTTCCCTCAAGAAACTTTGTTCGCTTGCAAAACTATAGCGTTCCCTCAAGAAACTTTGTTCGCTTGCAAAACTATTGCGTTTCCCCAAGAAACTTTGTTCGCTTGCAAAACTATTGCGTTTCACCAAGAAACTTTGTTCGCTTGCAAAACTATAACGTTCCCCAAGAAACTTTGTTCGCTTGCAAAACTATTGCGTTTCCCCAAGAAACTTTGTTCGCTTGCAAAACTATTGCGTTTCACCAAGAAACTTTGTTCGCTTGCAAAACTATAGCGTTCCCCAAGAAACTTTGTTCGCTTGCAAAACTATTGCGTTCCCCAAGAAACTTTGTTCACTTGCAAAACTATTGTTTTTCACTAAGAAACTTTGTTCGCTTGCAAAACTATTGCGTTCCCCAAGAAACTTTGTTCACTTGCAAAACTATTGCTTTTCACTAAGAAACTTTGTTCGCTTGCAAAACTATAACGTTCCCCAAGAAACTTTGTTCGCTTGCAAAACTATTGTTTTTCACTAAGAAACTTTGTTCGCTTGCAAAACTATTGCGTTCCCCAAGAAACTTTGTTCACTTGCAAAACTATTGCTTTTCACTAAGAAACTTTGTTCGCTTGCAAAACTATTGCGTTCCCCAAGAAACTTTGTTCGCTTGCAAAACTATTGCGTTCCCTCAAGAAACTTTGTTCGCTTGCAAAACTATAGCGTTCCCCAAGAAACTTTGTTCGCTTGCAAAACTATTGCGTTCCCCAAGAAACTTTGTTCGCTTGCAAAACTATTGCGTTCCCTCAAGAAACTTTGTTCGCTTGCAAAACTATAGCGTCCCTCAAGAAACTTTGTTCGCTTGCAAAACTATTGCGTTCCCCAAGAAACTTTGTTCGCTTGCAAAACTATTGCGTTCCCTCAAGAAACTTTGTTCGCTTGCAAAACTATAGCGTTCCCCAAGAAACTTTGTTCGCTTGCAAAACTATTGCGTTCCCCAAGAAACTTTGTTCACTTGCAAAACTATAGCGTTCCCCAAGAAACTTTGTTCGCTTGCAAAACTATTGCGTTCCCCAAGAAACTTTGTTCGCTTGCAAAACTATTGCGTTCCCCAAGAAACTTTGTTCGCTTGCAAAACTATTGTTTTTCACTAAGAAACTTTGTTCGCTTGCAAAACTATAGCGCTCCCCAAGAAACTTTGTTCGCTTGCAAAACTATAGCGTTCCCCAAGAAACTTTGTTCGCTTGCAAAACTATAGCGTTCCCCAAGAAACTTTGTTCGCTTGCAAAACTATTGCGTTTCCCCATGAAACTTTGTTCGCTTGCAAAACTATTGCGTTTCCCCAAGAAACTTTGTTCGCTTGCAAAACTATTGCGTTTCCCCAAGAAACTTTGTTCGCTTGCAAAACTATAGCGTTCCCCAAGAAACTTTGTTCGCTTGCAAAACTATAGCGTTCCCCAAGAAACTTTGTTCGCTTGCAAAACTATTGTTTTTCACTAAGAAACTTTGTTCACTTGCAAAACTAGTTTTTCACTAAGAAACTTTGTTCGCTTGCAAAACTATTGCGTTTCCCCATGAAACTTTGTTCGCTTGCAAAACTATTGCGTTTCCCCATGAAACTTTGTTCGCTTGCAAAACTATTGCGTTCCCCAAGAAACTTTGTTCGCTTGCAAAACTATTGCGTTTCCCCATGAAACTTTGTTCGCTTGCAAAACTATTGCGTTTCCCCAAGAAACTTTGTTCGCTTGCAAAACTATAGCGCTCCCCAAGAAACTTTGTTCGCTTGCAAAACTATAGCGTTCCCCAAGAAACTTTGTTCGCTTGCAAAACTATAGCGTTCCCCAAGAAACTTTGTTCGCTTGCAAAACTATTGCTTTTCACTAAGAAACTTTGTTCGCTTGCAAAACTATAACGTTCCCCAAGAAACTTTGTTCGCTTGCAAAACTATTGTTTTTCACTAAGAAACTTTGTTCGCTTGCAAAACTATTGCGTTCCCCAAGAAACTTTGTTCACTTGCAAAACTATAGCGTTCCCCAAGAAACTTTGTTCGCTTGCAAAACTATAGCGTTCCCCAAGAAACTTTGTTCGCTTGCAAAACTATTGTTTTTCACTAAGAAACTTTGTTCACTTGCAAAACTAGTTTTTCACTAAGAAACTTTGTTCGCTTGCAAAACTATTGCGTTTCCCCAAGAAACTTTGTTCGCTTGCAAAACTATTGCGTTTCCCCATGAAACTTTGTTCGCTTGCAAAACTATTGCGTTCCCCAAGAAACTTTGTTCGCTTGCAAAACTATTGCGTTTCCCCATGAAACTTTGTTCGCTTGCAAAACTATTGCGTTTCCCCAAGAAACTTTGTTCGCTTGCAAAACTATTGCGTTTCACCAAGAAACTTTGTTCGCTTGCAAAACTATTGCATTCCCTCAAGAAACTTTGTTCGCTTGCAAAACTATTGCGTTCCCCAAGAAACTTTGTTCGCTTGCAAAACTATTGCGTTTCACCAAGAAACTTTGTTCGCTTGCAAAACTATTGCGTTTCACCAAGAAACTTTGTTCGCTTGCAAAATTATTGCGTTCCCTCAAGAAACTTTGTTCGCTTGCAAAATTATTGCGTTCCCTCAAGAAACTTTGTTCGCTTGCAAAACTATTGCGTTTCACCAAGAAACTTTGTTCGCTTGCAAAACTATTGCGTTTCCCCATGAAACTTTGTTCGCTTGCAAAACTATTGCGTTTCCCCAAGAAACTTTGTTCGCTTGCAAAACTATTGCGTTTCACCAAGAAACTTTGTTCGCTTGCAAAACTATTGCATTCCCTCAAGAAACTTTGTTCGCTTGCAAAACTATTGCGTTCCCCAAGAAACTTTGTTCGCTTGCAAAACTATTGCGTTTCACCAAGAAACTTTGTTCGCTTGCAAAACTATTGCGTTTCACCAAGAAACTTTGTTCGCTTGCAAAATTATTGCGTTCCCTCAAGAAACTTTGTTCGCTTGCAAAATTATTGCGTTCCCTCAAGAAACTTTGTTCGCTTGCAAAACTATTGCGTTTCACCAAGAAACTTTGTTCGCTTGCAAAACTATTGCGTTTCACCAAGAAACTTTGTTCGCTTGCAAAATTATTGCGTTCCCCAAGAAACTTTGTTCGCTTGCAAAACTATTGCGTTTCACCAAGAAACTTTGTTCGCTTGCAAAATTATTGCGTTCCCTCAAGAAACTTTGTTCGCTTGCAAAATTATTGCGTTCCCTCAAGAAACTTTGTTCGCTTGCAAAACTATAGCGCTCCCCAAGAAACTTTGTTCGCTTGCAAAACTATTGCGTTTCCCCATGAAACTTTGTTCGCTTGCAAAACTATAGCGTTCCCCAAGAAACTTTGTTCGCTTGCAAAACTATAGCGTTCCCCCAAGAAACTTTGTTCGCTTGCAAAACTATTGCGTTTCACCAAGAAACTTTGTTCGCTTGCAAAACTATTGCATTCCCTCAAGAAACTTTGTTCGCTTGCAAAACTATTGCGTTCCCCAAGAAACTTTGTTCGCTTGCAAAACTATTGCGTTCCCCAAGAAACTTTGTTCGCTTGCAAAATTATTGCGTTCCCTCAAGAAACTTTGTTCGCTTGCAAAACTATTGCGTTCCCCAAGAAACTTTGTTCGCTTGCAAAATTATTGCGTTCCCTCAAGAAACTTTGTTCGCTTGCAAAACTATAGCGTTTCACCAAGAAACTTTGTTCGCTTGCAAAACTATTGTTTTTCACTAAGAAACTTTGTTCGCTTGCAAAACTATAGCGTTCCCTCAAGAAACTTTGTTCGCTTGCAAAACTATTGCATTCCCCAAGAAACTTTGTTCGCTTGCAAAACTATTGCGTTCCCCAAGAAACTTTGTTCGCTTGCAAAACTATTGCGTTTCACCAAGAAACTTTGTTCGCTTGCAAAACTATTGCGTTTCCCCAAGAAACTTTGTTCGCTTGCAAAACTATTGCGTTCCCCAAGAAACTTTGTTCGCTTGCAAAACTATTGCGTTCCCTCAAGAAACTTTGTTCGCTTGCAAAACTATAGCGTTCCCTCAAGAAACTTTGTTCGCTTGCAAAACTATAGCGTTCCCTCAAGAAACTTTGTTCGCTTGCAAAACTATTGCGTTCCCTCAAGAAACTTTGTTCGCTTGCAAAACTATAGCGTTCCCTCAAGAAACTTTGTTCGCTTGCAAAACTATTGCGTTCCCCAAGAAACTTTGTTCGCTTGCAAAACTATTGCGTTCCCCAAGAAACTTTGTTCGCTTGCAAAACTATTGCGTTCCCCAAGAAACTTTGTTCGCTTGCAAAACTATTGCGTTTCACCAAGAAACTTTGTTCGCTTGCAAAACTATAGCGTTCCCCAAGAAACTTTGTTCGCTTGCAAAACTATTGCGTTCCCCAAGAAACTTTGTTCGCTTGCAAAACTATTGCGTTCCCCAAGAAACTTTGTTCGCTTGCAAAACTATTGCGTTTCACCAAGAAACTTTGTTCGCTTGCAAAACTATTGCGTTTCACCAAGAAACTTTGTTCGCTTGCAAAACTATTGCGTTTCACCAAGAAACTTTGTTCGCTTGCAAAACTATTGCGTTCCCTCAAGAAACTTTGTTCGCTTGCAAAACTATTGCGTTTCACCAAGAAACTTTGTTCGCTTGCAAAACTATTGCGTTTCACCAAGAAACTTTGTTCGCTTGCAAAACTATAGCGTTCCCCAAGAAACTTTGTTCGCTTGCAAAACTATTGCGTTCCCTCAAGAAACTTTGTTCGCTTGCAAAACTATTGCGTTTCCCCAAGAAACTTTGTTCGCTTGCAAAACTATAGCATTCCCCAAGAAACTTTGTTCGCTTGCAAAACTATTGCGTTCCCTCAAGAAACTTTGTTCGCTTGCAAAACTATAGCATTCCCCAAGAAACTTTGTTCGCTTGCAAAACTATTGCGTTCCCTCAAGAAACTTTGTTCGCTTGCAAAACTATAGCGTTCCCTCAAGAAACTTTGTTCGCTTGCAAAACTATTGCGTTCCCTCAAGAAACTTTGTTCGCTTGCAAAACTATTGTGTTTCCCCAAGAAACTTTGTTCGCTTGCAAAACTATTGCGTTCCCTCAAGAAACTTTGTTCGCTTGCAAAACTATTGCGTTTCCCCAAGAAACTTTGTTCGCTTGCAAAACTATAGCGTTCCCCAAGAAACTTTGTTCGCTTGCAAAACTATAGCGTTCCCCAAGAAACTTTGTTCGCTTGCAAAACTATTGCGTTTCCCCAAGAAACTTTGTTCACTTGCAAAACTATTGCGTTCCCTCAAGAAACTTTGTTCGCTTGCAAAACTATTGCGTTCCCTCAAGAAACTTTGTTCGCTTGCAAAACTATTGCGTTCCCCAAGAAACTTTGTTCGCTTGCAAAACTATTGCGTTCCCCAAGAAACTTTGTTCGCTTGCAAAACTATTGCGTTCCCTCAAGAAACTTTGTTCGCTTGCAAAACTATTGCGTTCCCCAAGAAACTTTGTTCGCTTGCAAAACTATAGCGTTCCCCAAGAAACTTTGTTCGCTTGCAAAACTTTTGCGTTCCCTCAAGAAACTTTGTTCGCTTGCAAAACTTTTGCGTTCCCCAAGAAACTTTGTTCGCTTGCAAAACTATTGCGTTCCCCAAGAAACTTTGTTCGCTTGCAAAATTATTGCGTTCCCTCAAGAAACTTTGCATATTACCAAATGTTTTGTGATTCTTCTCAGGGGAATGCAATAGTTTTTCTAAAAAGCATTGAAATGTAATTTTTCCTCCCAAAAACATTGGACCCCATTGACTTTCATTGTTTGGACAAAAAAAAAAAAGACAGACACTTTCCAGATATATTCTTCTGTGTTTTTCATACAGGTTTGAATGACATGTAGGTGAGTAAATGATGAGAGAATGATCACTCTTGTTTGACTTATGATCATTTACTATCAATAAAACCCTAAAGAAATAATGAAACTCTCTGTCTGAACGAGGTTCAGATGCTTTCAGATGATTCTCACTGTATACATCCATGAAGAGAAGATAAACAAAGAGATGAAGAGAAATCTAAACAAAGGACGACTGGAGGACGAACCGTGGCAATAAGCTGAAGCAGTTATAGTGATTTCACCACAGTAAACGGCTGCTCTGATGAAAGTGTGACAGAAAAACAGAAGGAAAGAGAGAAAGAGAGAGCAGATGGATGAGTGAGAGGAGAAGAAACCACACCAGTGACGAACAGAGAGAGTCCGTATACTGCAGCTGTCAGGATCTCACTGGCATCAGATCAAAGGTTAAAGGTCACGCCCACATTAGCTGCTGGAGGTGTTTCCTGCGACACACACACACACTTATTTACTTCAAAACAATGTCACAATTTGTCATTTAAACGAATGAAAATGTTCATCATCTGCTGGATCTCACCTGACCTCCATCTCGCCCTTCACACCTCCAGCTGCGGCTGTCAATCAATCACTTAAACTAATCTAATCTAATGAACCACTAAATAATCAAGATCAAAGATGATCAGAGCACTGACCTGTGTGATTGACAGGGGCGTCACCATGGAAACAGCCCAAATGTGCACTCATGGCTTTATTTCATTAGAGTTTCCCAAACGAGGGTTCATAAGTTGATGAAAAAGCTGATAATTAATTATAATCAATGTAAAATTCAAATAAACAGGGCTAATATAACTCGGATAAACTGCAGTTTCACAGCTGTAACACGATGATTAGTGTCAGAGGATGTTCATGTCCACATATTTTCCATGTTTCTCCTCACTGTCTGAAACTGGAAATAACCTGGAATGTTCCTTTGTGCGGCTCATAATGGCTGGTTTCTGTCGCACACACACTCGACCCTCGTGACCCGCAGCGCTCGGCCCGTCTGATGATGTTCACGTGGAACTGGACTCATCTGCTCCATCAACATCTGTGTGACAAACACCTCCAGCGTATCCCAGAGTTCCTCAGTCAAATCACACAAAATTACCACCTTCATCTGTGAGCGAGACACAAAACCTGCTCTAATTTCAGCTTCAGTGTGACCGAAACACAACGTGACGCTGAAGATGAACTGACATGACCTGAAGGAGATCAAACACATCTGGAGTCCATGACATCACAGGAACACACACCTGACGTCACACACACACACACTCACAGCATCTAGTTTTAAAGCTCAATATTCCTCAAACAGTTTCAGAAGGACACAGAGAGACAGACTGAGACACGTGGAGACACTGAGCTTCTGCTCCAGCCAATCACAGGCCACCATTCCACACTCACAGGAAGTGCAGAGGAGGGGGCGGGTCTGATTACAGGAAGTGAGCTGCTGTCTCTGGAAAAGTCTGTCTCCTCCTTCCTCTCTAATGGCTTTTCAGTCTGTTCTCCTTCTCTACAGTGAAGCTCAAACCCAGTTCAGAAGATCTGCTCCTGATGAAGACCAGAACTGACCAGAACTCTTCCTGAGAGGAGCCGCTGGACTGGACCAAGACTGAGCTTCTCAAGGCCATAAAAGATCAATATAAACCAGTCGCACTCGATCTCAATATTTATATGCATTTTGTGTCAGTATCTGCTGTACAGTAATCAAGCTCTCATTGATTTAAAAGCATCAGAATTACATCTCTTTGTTCATATAAATATCATCATCCGCAGCAAATTGCATATTTTTGCATAAAGAAGTTGTTTTATCCTCCATATTTTCACTTACTATATGAGCCATAAAAGCCCGATGGATCAAATATGACACTCAACAAAAACACATTTTTAAAGATTTTTTTAATATTTTGTCCAATGTTTCAATAAATGTTGCCATTTTAAAAAATCTAAATGGATTTTCATAGAGTTAATTGACTGCATTTGATGTGTGTGTGAGAATGAGCCTCATTCCTCTCAGTGTTTCTCATCCAGAGCTCAAGGGTTAAAACACACAAGAACCAATGCATGATGGGAAACACCAGCTTCAGTGGAGGAGATCACCAGTGTTCACTCACAGAATCAGGCTTCAGAAGACTCACGAGTCATATGAACGACTCTTACGATGCTTTGATGATGGAAAAGAGCTGAATAATGATCTGCAAACTTTTGGCTTTCGTTCAGAACAAATACTGACAGATTTTATATTTTTGGGTGAACTACTCCTTTAAACACTTAAAAGCTTGTTTCTGCCACAGAATTAACAAGGGAAAGGTAACTGTGACTGTTTACCTCGCAATTCTGACGTTTTTCTTGCAAATCTGAATTCGTATCAGAATTGCAAGGGAACAAATCTGAATTGCGAGAAAAAAGCAAGAATTGCAAAAAAGTCAGAATTACAAGATATAAACTCAGAATTGTGAAAAAACATCAGCATTGCGAGGAAAGTCAGAATTGTACGATATAAACTCAGAATTGTGAAAAAACATCAGAATTGCGAGGAAAGTCAGAATTGTACGATATAAACTCAGAATTGCAAATAAAGTCACAACTGCGAGATAAACTCCAAATTGTGAAAAAAAAATGTCTCAATTACGATATTATAAACTCAGAATTGTGAAAAAAACGTCAGAATTACGAAATAAATTCAGAATTTCGAGATATAAACTTAGAAATGCGAAAAAAAAGCGAGAATTGCAAAAGAGTCAGAATTACGAGATAAACTCTGAATTCCCCCCCAAAAAATCAGAATTGCAAGATATAAACTTAAAAATAGCAAAAAAAAATCAGAATTGTACGATATAAACTCGCGAAATATAAAATTGCGAAAAAAGTCAGAACTGCAAGATAAACTCCAAATTGTGAAAAAAACGTCACAATTACGATATTATAAACTCAGAATTGTGAAAAAATAGCCAGAATTGCAAAAAAAAAGTCAGAAATACAGGATATGAACTCAGAATTGTGGAAAAAAGTCAGAATTATGAAATAAATTCAGAATTGCGAGATATAAACTTAGAATTGCGAGAAAAAAGCGAGAATTGCAAAAAAGTCAGAATTACGAGATAAACTCCGAATTGTGAAAAAACATCAGAATTATGATATAATAAACTCAGAATTCCAAAAAATAAAAATCACAATTGAATCACAATTGCGAGATATAAACTTAGAATTGTGGGGAAAAAATACAGAATTGTGAGATATAACTCTGCAAGAAAAAAGCAGAAATTTCCTTTTTTTATTCCATGGCGGAAACAAGCTTTCTTACTTTATATGCCACCAAACAGAATAAATAAACATTCTGTCACAAACTCACATGAGCCCAAACACACACACACACTCTGCAGTCGCATTTGATGCTGATCGTGGTAAAAAATGATTCATGTTCAGAAGACTGATATGATTTAAAGGTGAGAGCTGTAATCACACACACACTCACACACACTCACACACACACACACACGAGTGCATTTATGTGTATAAACACTGAAGATGTCCAGCTAAACTTCATGACTGTTCATAAGCGTCACAGACGCTCTTCAGCCGCTCTGTTTGCAGTACTAGCCTTCATCATCCTCATCATCATTCCCAGGGTCCCCAGGCTCCTGTGGCTTCGGGGTCACAGCGCGGGTCATCGGGGGGGAAGATGATGGGCTTGGCCTGGTTCTGGTACAGCTGCAGGCGCCGGAGCAGGAAGGCCACCACCTCCGGGCGCTGATGGGAAACCTCCACCCGCTCCTCGGGATCCTCCTCGATGTTAAACAGCATCACCTGCTTCAGCGGCTCAGGCGCCTTCACCGGACGGCCACCAGGGGGCGCGATCCAGAGAGGACAACCTGAAAGAAGCCCACGATTATCACAGCACAGCTTCCCTTTCATGACGACTTTACAGTGTAGAGATGTTACCTGGGTATCCCGTCAGAAGCTTCCAGTTCTTGTAGCGAATGGCGGCGTGAACCGAGATGTTAAACTCTGAACGAGAGCCGAGAGCGACCGGCCGAGACGCTGAGGAGTGAAGAGAGTCCTGCAGGAACTCGCCCGACACCTCGTCACCTGGACCTGAAAGAGACACGCAGCTCATGTGTGATCGGGAGTCAAACCTGATTCAGGTCTCAGTGTAAACTCTCACTCACAGGGCGAGTCGTCCACATACAGCGGGTCGATGTTATGCAGAAGCTCGACCCGAGGAGACGCTTGACCACGACTGAAACACACAAACACACGCTTCGATTAATCATCAAACATCCTACCGGCAGAAACTGGGACAAAAACATGTTTTTCAGCAGTGCTTAAATAATATTTATCAGCAAAAGTGCAAAAATGATTGTCTCGTTTTCCAGCACAAATATCTAAACATCAAGATACATTTAGTGGAAAAGCAAAATGACTGAATATAATGTAGTGAGTTTGTGCTTAAAACAAGAATAATCATCTAGTTTTTCCTTTGAATTATCATTTGCAGTGTTTTGTCTCAGTTCATCACTGGCAGGTGTGTCTATGATGATGATGATGATGATGAAGAGCAGCTCACAGTCACCTGATAGTGTCCCACACATTGAAGCCGTCCAGAGGTTTGGTGCCGTTGGTCGACGCCCCAGCCAGACCCACAATCGTAGGCAGCCAATCAGAGACGTGGATGAGCCCTCGACTGACAGTTCCTGGCTGCTCGATCAGCGGTCCGGTCACGAAGGCCACGCCCCTGACTCCGCCCTCCCAGAGCGTCCACTTCCTGCCACGCAGAGGCCAGTTATTTCCTCCTGTCAGGGTCTGACCACCGTTATCTGCCCCAACAGAGAGGAAACAGCGCCACCTCATGGACTGATCATGACAGAAACATCATGACTCATTTGTTTCCTGATGTGGAATTCATCATTTGATCCTCTCAGACATATTTTAATACTGTTCAAATTATTGACAGCCATCAAAACTGCACCAACTTAACTTTATAAAAATATCAAATCCTATAAAATACTCTGAGCTCCAATCAAACGTGTTCTAATAATAAACATGTACTGCACTCACAGCACTTAAATGAAGATCATTTCATTTAATTCAACTGAGATTTCCACATCCTGTTTGTCACTTCAACTGATGCTCCTCATTGACATTTTGAGAATTGTTTACTATCAATAAATCTTTTAAATCTGTTAATGAAGCAAAAACGACCAACATTTAAAATCTTTTAATGGAACAAAAACAACCAATATTGCAATATTTAAATTTCTGAATGGAACCAAAACAACAAGATTTAAATCTCTTAATGGAATAAAACCGACCGACATTTAAATCTCAACAAAAATGAACATCATTTAAATTTCTTAACCGACCGAAATTTAAAATCTGTTAACAAAACAAAAGCGACCAACGTTTAAATCTCTTAATGAAGCAAAAATGACCAACATTTAAATCTCTTAATGAAGCAAAAATGACCAACATTTAAATCTCTTAATGGATCTAAAACAACCAATATTGCAATATTTAAATTTCTGAACGGAACTAAAACAATGAGATTTAAATCACTTAATGTAATAAAACCAACTGAAATTTAAAATCTCTTAACGGAAACAAAACCGACCGACATTTAAATCTCAACAAAAATGAACATCATTTAAATCTCTTAATGGAACAAAATCAACCGACATTTAAAATCTCTTAACGCAACAAAAACAACCAATATAGCAATATTTAAATTTCTTAACGGAACTAAAACAACGAGATTTAAATCTCTTAATAGAATAAAACCGACTGAAATTTAAAATCTCTTAACGGAAACAAAACCGACCGACATTTAAATCTCAACAAAAATGAACATCATTTAAATTTCTTAACCGACCGAAATTTAAAATCTGTTAACAAAACAAAAGCGACCAACGTTTAAATCTCTTAATGAAGCAAAAATGACCAACATTTAAATCTCTTAATGAAGCAAAAATGACCAACATTTAAATCTCTTAATGGATCTAAAACAACCAATATTGCAATATTTAAATTTCTGAACGGAACTAAAACAATGAGATTTAAATCACTTAATGTAATAAAACCAACTGAAATTTAAAATCTCTTAACGGAAACAAAACCGACCGACATTTAAATCTCAACAAAAATGAACATCATTTAAATTTCTTAATGGAACAAAATCAACCGACATTTAAAATCTCTTAACGCAACAAAAACAACCAATATAGCAATATTTAAATTTCTTAACGGAACTAAAACAACGAGATTTAAATCTCTTAATAGAATAAAACCGACTGAAATTTAAAATCTCTTAACGGAAACAAAACCGACCGACATTTAAATCTCAACAAAAATGAACATCATTTAAATCTCTTAATGGAACAAAATCAACCGACATTTAAAATCTCTTAACGCAACAAAAACAACCAATATAGCAATATTTAAATTTCTTAACGGAACTAAAACAACGAGATTTAAATCTCCTAATAGAATAAAACCGACTGAAATTTAAAATCTCTTAACGGAAACAAAACCGACCGACATTTAAATCTCAACAAAAATGAACATCATTTAAATTTCTTAACCGACCGAAATTTAAAATCTGTTAACAAAACAAAAGCGACCAACGTTTAAATCTCTTAATGAAGCAAAAATGACCAACATTTAAATCTCTTAATGAAGCAAAAATGACCAACATTTAAATCTCTTAATGGATCTAAAACAACCAATATTGCAATATTTAAATTTCTGAACGGAACTAAAACAATGAGATTTAAATCACTTAATGTAATAAAACCAACTGAAATTTAAAATCTCTTAACGGAAACAAAACCGACCGACATTTAAATCTCAACAAAAATGAACATCATTTAAATCTCTTAATGGAACAAAATCAACCGACATTTAAAATCTCTTAACGCAACAAAAACAACCAATATAGCAATATTTAAATTTCTTAACGGAACTAAAACAACGAGATTTAAATCTCTTAATAGAATAAAACCGACTGAAATTTAAAATCTCTTAACGGAAACAAAACCGACCGACATTTAAATCTCAACAAAAATGAACATCATTTAAATCTCTTAATGGAACAAAATCAACCGACATTTAAAATCTCTTAACGCAACAAAAACAACCAATATAGCAATATTTAAATTTCTTAACGGAACTAAAACAACGAGATTTAAATCTCCTAATAGAATAAAACCGACTGAAATTTAAAATCTCTTAACGGAAACAAAACCGACCGACATTTAAATCTCAACAAAAATGAACATCATTTAAATTTCTTAATGGAACAAAATCAACCGACATTTAAAATCTCTTAACGCAACAAAAACAACCAATATAGCAATATTTAAATTTCTTAACAGAACTAAAACAACGAGATTTAAATCTCTTAATAGAATAAAACCGACTGAAATTTAAAATCTCTTAACGGAAACAAAACCGACCGACATTTAAATCTCAACAAAAATGAACATCATTTAAATTTCTTAACCGACCGAAATTTAAAATCTGTTAACAAAACAAAAGCGACCAACGTTTAAATCTCTTAATGAAGCAAAAATGACCAACATTTAAATCTCTTAATGGATCTAAAACAACCAATATTGCAATATTTAAATTTCTGAACGGAACTAAAACAATGAGATTTAAATCACTTAATGTAATAAAACCAACTGAAATTTAAAATCTCTTAACGGAAACAAAACCGACCGACATTTAAATCTCAACAAAAATGAACATCATTTAAATCTCTTAATGGAACAAAATCAACCGACATTTAAAATCTCTTAACGCAACAAAAACAACCAATATAGCAATATTTAAATTTCTTAACGGAACTAAAACAACGAGATTTAAATCTCTTAATAGAATAAAACCGACTGAAATTTAAAATCTCTTAACGGAAACAAAACCGACCAACATTTAAATCTCAACAAAAATGAACATCATTTAAATCTCTTAATGGAACAAAATCAACCGACATTTAAAATCTCTTAACGCAACAAAA
Source organism: Ancherythroculter nigrocauda (assembly GCA_036281575.1). Taxonomy (NCBI): domain Eukaryota; kingdom Metazoa; phylum Chordata; class Actinopteri; order Cypriniformes; family Xenocyprididae; genus Ancherythroculter; species Ancherythroculter nigrocauda. The sequence continues at coordinate 37,476,129 of VTFQ01000017.1, forward strand.
ACAACCAATATAGCAATATTTAAATTTCTTAACGGAACTAAAACAACGAGATTTAAATCTCTTAATAGAATAAAACCGACTGAAATTTAAAATCTCTTAACGGAAACAAAACCGACCGACATTTAAATCTCAACAAAAATGAACATCATTTAAATCTCTTAATGGAACAAAATCAACCGACATTTAAAATCTCTTAACGCAACAAAAACAACCAATATAGCAATATTTAAATTTCTTAACGGAACTAAACAACGAGTTTAAATCTCTTAATAGAATAAAACCGACTGAAATTTAAAATCTCTTAACGGAAACAAAACCGACCGACATTTAAATCTCAACAAAAATGAACATCATTTAAATTTCTTAACCGACCGAAATTTAAAATCTGTTAACAAAACAAAAGCGACCAACATTTAAATCGTTTAAACCGTTTAATGTTTAACGGAAACAAACTGGCCAACATTTAAATTTATTAATGGATCTAAAACAACCAATATTGCAATATTTAAATTTCTTAACGGAACAAAATCAACCGACATTTAAATCTCTTAAAGCAGGGTGTCAAACATACGACCGTACGACCATACAATCCGGCCGTGGATGATTTGAACTATAATAAAAAAATAGAGATGCACTAGTCCACTGGTCATAAATCGCTATATTGCTGCTGTTCCATAAGCGCCACCTACTGTCAGAGAGTGAATTTACATTTCATTCAGTCCGTGCTGATTGTGTTTTGTGCAGGTGTCTTATGTAGCATAATTTCACAAAGCTAAAGTCAGACCATGCTGTTTTTGCTGTTAATCTTGAAATTATACATAATTTAAATTTTAAAAAAAAAACTGCTCATGCTCATGTGCATAACATCTTTTTGGGATTGTGATAAAAAATGCAGTGTTTGCCTCTAATATCAAAGAGCTACACAATTTTTTTTTTTTGAACAAATAAACAACAAATAAATCTGCTTAAAAAAAATCTGCAACAGTATAAGAATCGGTCAATTTGCTTCTAAAAAAAATTGGAAATGGCCACGAAAAATCAAAACAGGTGCATCACTTTTTTAAAAAGCATTATTTTAAAAATTTTACATTTTTTTTGCTGTAAAAACAAATGCAGTTTTAAGGAGCAGTGTACTAGTTTTCTTGCAAATTAATTTTGTTTATATGGTTAATATTAATGCAACTATCAGCGCACTAAGGTTTTTTATATTATTATTATTATTAATTCGGCCCGAAACATGGTTATTTTTTCTAATCCGGCCCTCAACCTAAAATGAGTTTGACACCCTGCCAATATTCCATATTTAAATCTCTTAACGGAATAAAACCGGACCGAAAACATTTAATCTCAACAAAAACGAACATCATTTAGATTTCTTAACCGACTGAATTTAAAATCTGTTAACAAAAAAAAGCGACCGATGTTTAAATCTCTTAATTGCATTGATCGCTCAGTTGTTCTTGAGTCACTGGTGTATAGACAACACTATAAATACAATATAGCTATTATAGAAGTATGACTTCCAGTAAATCTGATGTGTTTTGTTTGACAAGCTCTACAAATCCACTTGACGTACATCTTTGAGCTTCTAGAGCTTCTCAGTACCTGTTGAGAAAATGAGAACGGTGTTGTTCCACAGTCCAGCGTCCTGAAGAGCTCGAGTGATGTTCCCTACGGCTTCGTCCATCGCCGACACATCCCCGCGTACTCGCGCGATGATCGTCCTTGATGAAGCTGTAGGGGGCGACATAGCGCTTGGGAACCTGCAGGGGGGCTGAAACCGCCTGCAGCGCCACATAGAGGAACAACGGCTGCAGAGCAAGAGAAACCAAAAACTCCTCTGTATCATTCATGAGAGATGCAGCGCATTCATATCTGATATGAGTTTTTTTTCCTAAGTTAATAATCTTTTTCCTTATAGAGACACATGGTCAGACGGATGCATTTCCCATTTCTGATCTGGGTTTTAAAATCAAATTTAAGGCTTTTAAGACCTTCACAAATAACATTAGTACCATATGGTCAGAGCAAGAGCATCAGTTTTGGCATGAACAGGAAGAACAGTCTGAGATGAGACTCATGTGACATGTTTTCCACGTGTTTGTGTTTAAGAGCATGTGTACCTTCTCAGGGGGTTCGTGTGATGATGTCCGCGGCTCTCTGAGCGAAGAGTTCAGTCGAGTACTGACCCGTGTAATTGACGGCCACGTCCTCCCCGTCCCGCAGGTCCAGAGCGCAGCGCGTCACGTTCAGAGGAGCGATGAAACTACATCTGTGATGAGTGAAGTACTCCTCTGAACCCGTGAGGTAACCGCAGACAGACAACACCACCCATGACCAACATAAAGCGTCTGTTCCTGGTTCCTCTTGACTCTGATCCTGGTTCTCGCACCTACCGAAGAAGGTCTGGAAGCCCCGGCGGGTGGGCAGACAGTCCTTCCGGAACATGCCCAGATGCCACTTGCCCACCATGTGCGTGTCGTAGCTGGCGTCCCGCATGAGCTCCGGCAGAAGCTTCTCGTCCAGAGGAACACAGTACGGCTGACACGGCCAGATCTCTATGCTGCAGACCCGTGCGAATCTGACCACAACACACACTACAGTCAAATACACTGTGGTACTTCCAACAACAAAAAAACTATGGTAAACGTGTGCCATACATTGAACTTAAATAAATGATTGAATATGCATGACCTAAATATGGTATGCACATTAACATGCATTTTATAAATAATTTATACTGAAAAATTAAATGCATTAACAAAAACTTATATTAACTTTTTTTTTTTTTTTTTTTTTTTCCCACTTGAACTACTTCCTTAAATTCAAATTCAGGAAATGGATTCCTTTTCAGTTCAGTTCTGAACTCTTACCAGCACATTAACTTACTGTACACACTTGCACAATACTTTCTCAGAGAATATGATTGTGTAACTCATTAATTATTCATTGATAATTAATTAATTTCTGACCTGGTAGCGGCCGGTCATCAGCTGGTTTCGGGATGGAGTGCACAGCGGCTGGACGTAGTAATTCTCCAGCCGAACCCCCTGACCGGACAGACGGTCCAGATGAGGAGTTCTGATCTCGGAACCGTGATATCCCACATCATTCCAGCCGAAGTCATCCGCCAAAATAAACACGATATTCGGCGGTCTGGCCGCGACACGAGCGACAGAAGCGAGCAGAAAACACAGCGCGAGCTTCATTCTCAGCCGAACACGGAAGAGTCGCTCACAGACAAACTCTGATTCCTCTCACACGCTGAATTCAAACTGGTCATGTTTGATTAAACTGAACAATCTCAAACTAATACAGCAAAAGAGGGAAGTTACAAAATCAGAGAGGTCCCAGCTCATGAATATTCATTTAGTTCCGCTGACGTTCCTTAGAACATTTCTATGGTGAGGGCGTGGTTATGAATATTAAATAGTCATGTGACGTCTCTCGAGTACCTTGTGACAGCCTTCATAACGTAATTAATATTCATTAACCGAGCTTAATAAATATTAATTCATACTAAATATTAAATGAATTCATAACAGCAGTTTATTCCATTTGAATTCCACTTCCTTAAATTTAAATTCTCACACAGGAAAGGATTCATTTTCAGTTCAGGTTTGAACCACTGTACTACGGTAAATATGATTCTAAACTTTTAAATCTTTCAAAAACTTTCATTTTATGATTAAACCGACATTTAAATCTCTTAACCAAACAAAAACAACCAACATTTAAATTTAAATTTAGTTCCGCTGATGTTCCTTATGGTGAATATTTCAATGGTGAGGGCGTGGCTATGAATATTAAATAGTCATGTGACATCTCTCGAGTACCTTGTGACAGCCTTCGGTATTGTAACGTAACGTAATTAATATTCATTAACCAAGTTTAATAAATATTAATCCATACTAAATATTAAATGCATTCATAAAAAATACACACAGCAATTATATATAAACTTTATTCCATTTGAATTCCACCTCCTTAAATTCTAATTCTCACACGATCAGGAAAGAATTAATTTTCAATTTAGTTTTGAACCACTGTACTACGGTAAATATGATTATAAACTTTTAAATCTTTCAAAAACTTTTGTTCTATGATTAAACCGACATTTACCTTTCTTAATGGAATGAAAACAACCAACATTTTAAATCTCTTAATGAAACAAAAATGACCAACATTTAAATTTAGTTTAAATTTAGTTCCGCTGATGTTCCTTATGGTGAACATTTCAATGGTGAGGACGTGGTTATGAATATTAAATAGTCATGTGACGTCTCTCGAATACCTTGTGACAGCCTTCGGTAACATAATTAATATTCATTAACCGGAGCTTAATAAATATTAATTCATACTAAATATTAAATGCATTCATAAAAAATACACACAGCAATTATATATAACTTTATTCCATTTCCTTAAATTCTAATTCTCGCACGATCAGGAAAGAATTAATTTTCAATTTAGTTTTGAACCACTGTACTATGGTAAATATGATTATAAACTTTTAAATCTTTCAAAAACTTTCATTCTATGATTAAACTGACATTTAAATTTCTTAACGGAACAAAAACAACCAACATTTAAATTTACTTTAAATTTAGTTCCGCTGACGTTCCTTATGGTGAATATTTCAATGGTGAGGGCGTGGCTATGAATATTAAATAGTCATGTGACGTCTCCTGAATACCTTGTGACAGCCCTCGGTAATGTAATTAATATTCATTAACCGAGCTTAATAAATATTAACTCATACTAAATATTAAATGCATTCATTGAAAATACACTTGTAGCAGTTATATAAACTTTATTCCATTTGAATTCCACTTCCTTAAATTCAAGTTCTCACACCATCAGGCAAGAATTAATTTTCAGTTCAGTTTTGAACCACTGTACTACGGTAAATATGATTCTAAACATTTAAATTCTTCAGAAACTTTCGTTCTACGATTAATCCTGTCAGAGAGGAGACACTGAAAACATACAGTACAGAGATACAGAATAATAAGAGGTCAACATCATACTGGAATCATCTGAGATTGTGTTTTATTAAAGTTCTTCTCTGGCTCTTTGTAAGACTCGTCAGTTAGTCGGACCCTCGAAACTCTGAACACAAAATACTGTCAAATTAGACTAGAAATCATTCACAGAATCTGGACATCAAGACAATGTTTCAGCAGCAGCAAAACATCACAGTGTTTTTAATTATTAATGCTTTTTAACACAGATTTTAAAAAAATACGACCTTTCATTTTCATTTTCGGACATCCTCAGTTGTTTTGAGATTTTCATGTAGACGAAGCGTTTACACTGAGTCTGATTCTGTCGTCACATCATTGAATGTGTTTATGAAAGGTCATTAAGGTCATGTCCAGTTTGTCTGGTCTTCAGCTTCTCTTGCTCTTCTTCTGCAGGCGGGTTCTGGTGGGTTCTGTGAGGACTAGCGGCTCCTGAGTGACCGTCGCCAGGTATTTCTTGCCCAGAAGCTCCACTTCCACCTGCTGACCCACGTGAATCAGATGGACGGGCAGGTACGCGAACGCCAGGCTCTGCTGCGTGGTGTAGCTGTACGATCCCGACGTCGTGTTCCCGACCACCTCCACGGAGAAACACGGACATACAACAAACACTTTTAAACAACAGTTTATGAAAAATGACATGATATTACCAGTATAACCAGCAGATGGCTGCAGAGGACCACTCCCTAATATAGTTCTTTTCATAAGTTTTGCTTTTGGATTTATATTATAAAATCACTGTTATAACATCTATCTTTTTCTGTTCTGCGCTCCAGAACATTCCCCTCTATTTATTTTGGTCATGTGTCTGACGTCTTTACCTGGCCGTTGTGCCAGACGGTCTCGTTGCCTTCCGGGTCGATGTCGTCCGTGTCCAGTGTGAGGAACGCCAGCCGACGGCTCAAACCCTGAGCCTTGATCTCCAGCAGGGCCTGTTTACCAATGAAATCTGCAGGCTGGAAACATCAGATCAGCCGTGAGATCCGGCTCATGCCTCAGAGAGCGAACGGAGACGTCTTATTATTACCTTATTGAGTTTGATGAAATAGTCCAAACCGGCTTCTAAAGGATTCGTGTCACAGTTCATCTGGAAACAACAGAACAGACGCTTGAGATGACATTATTTCCTGTAATCGCAGTAAGATTTTTACATGACACGTGTATTTCATGTAAAAAATGCATGTGGTGTGTGTGTATGTGTGTGTGTGTGTGTGTGTGTGTGTGTGTGTGTGTGTGTGTGTGAGCAGGACCTCGGCTCCCCAGGCTCTGAAGCCCTTCTCCAGTCTCAGTGAGCTCATGGCGTATGTGCCGAAGTTATCGATGTCCTCGTCCTGTCCCGCCTCCATCAGCGTCTGATACACGGCCGGCATGTTCTTCATGTCCATGTACAGCTCCCAGCCCAACTCACCTGCACACACACACACACACACACACACACACACACACACACACACTGTATGAGGACAGCTGCTCATTTGCATAAGTTCTGTCAGTCAGCCTGTACTGATCACCTGTGTAGGATATCCGGATGGCGCGGACGGGAACGCCGGCCAGCTGAATGGATCTGCAGTGCAGGAATCTGAACGCCGCGTCACTCATGTCTTCATCTGTCAGTTTCTGAAGAACCGTCCGTGATTTCGGCCCGGCGATGCCCAAAACGCCAATCTCATCCGTCACGTTAGACACACTCACGTGATAATCGCCATCAGACACCTCACGCTCGATCCATCTGAAACAGACAGGGACCGCCGCGGCACGCATCACATTAATAACTAGATTCTGTTTGTCCGTACAAACCTGTGGCCATGATATTATGGTGTTATGGGTCACTGGCAAGGTGTTTTTTGAGCAGTTGCTAGTGTTTTTGCAAGCCTGATGGTTTTTTTAGCTGTTTAGCAGGTGAAACTGGGTCATCTGATCTCAACAACACACATGATCTGAGGAATCATTTACGACACACACTCGACTCACTGAAGGTTTCACCACTGTCAGCTCTGGTTTGAGTGAGGATTAATTAATTAAGCAGCAGTTATTAACAGCTCCATTTGTTAGTCTCTCTTAGTACTGCAGGTCAATTCACTTTCATCCAGAAGGGGGCGCCGAGTGTGTGTCAGTGGAGAGGAGAGTGTGCTGCTTTCTGATTGGATGAGATGAGGGGCAGAAACCAGACAGCTGTTACTGACACACACACTTCTTCAGATACTCTCACTTTACACACACTGGCTCCCTTCAGCTCTCAGACAGTAGTAAATGTGTGTGTGTGTGTGTGTGTGTGTGTGATTGGACGCACCTCAGATCGTGAAGCTCGGACCCGGAGCCTGTGATGAGTAGAAACTCTCCAGGTGTGATCTGGGTAAGCGTGACCTCAGCGTAGACACGCCCCCGCGGGGTCAACATGTGACTGATGTTGGTTTGGCCCACCTGAGAATCAAACATCATCATCATTCAGTCTGATGCCTGTTGCTGTCAGTCACAGGTGTTTGTACTGTCCGAGACACTCATGAAGTGATTCTCCGTCCAGATCATTAGACACGAGCTTTAACTAAACAACATTACTGCTATCTTTCTTTCTTTCTTTTTAAAATATTTTTAGGCTGTTGCTATGCAGTTGCTAGGGCGTTCTGAGTGTTTTAGGCTGTTACTATGCCGTTATTAGGGCGTTCTGAGTGTTTAGGCAGTTGCTATGCCGTTATTAGGGCGTTCTGAGTGTTTTAGGCTGTTACTATGCCGTTATTAGGGCGTTCTGAGTGTTTAGGCAGTTGCTGTGCCGTTATTAGGGCGTTCTGAGTGTTTTAGGCAGTTGCTGTGCCGTTATTAGGGCGTTCTGAGTGTTTAGGCAGTTGCTGTGCCGTTATTAGGGCGTTCTGAGTGTTTTAAGCTGTTGCTATGCCGTTATTAGGGCGTTCTGAGTGTTTAGGCAGTTGCTATGCCGTTATTAGGGCGTTCTGAGTGTTTTAGGCTGTTACTATGCCGTTATTAGGGCGTTCTGAGTGTTTAGGCAGTTGCTGTGCCGTTATTAGGGCGTTCTGAGTGTTTTAAGCTGTTGCTATGCCGTTATTAGGGAGTTCTGAGTGTTTTAGGCTGTTACTATGCCGTTATTAGGGCGTTCTGAGTGTTTAGGCAGTTGCTATGCCGTTATTAGGGCGTTCTGAGTGTTTTAGGCTGTTACTATGCCGTTATTAGGGCGTTCTGAGTGTTTAGGCAGTTGCTGTGCCGTTATTAGGGCGTTCTGAGTGTTTAGGCAGTTGCTGTGCCGTTATTAGGGCGTTCTAAGTGTTTTAAGCTGTTGCTATGCCGTTATTAGGGCGTTCTGAGTGTTTTAGGCTGTTACTATGCCGTTATTAGGGCGTTCTGAGTGTTTTAGGCTGTTGCTATGCCGTTATTAGGGCGTTCTGAGTGTTTTAGGCAGTTGCTATGCCGTTATTAGGGCGTTCTGAGTGTTTTAGGCAGTTGCTATGCCGTTATTAGGGTTCTGAGTGTTTTAGGCTATTGCTATGCCGTTATTATGAGTGTTTTAGGCAGTTGCTATGCCATTATTAGGGCGTTCTGAGTGTTTTAAGCTGTTGCTATACCGTTATTAGGGCGTTCTGAGTGTTTAGGCAGTTGCTATGCCGTTATTAGGGCGTTCTGAGGTTTAGCTGTTGCTATGCCGTTATTAGGGCGTTCTGAGTGTTTTAGGCAGTTGCTATGCCGTTATTAGGGCGTTCTGAGTGTTTTAGGCAGTTGCTATGCCGTTATTAGGGCGTTCTGAGTGTTTTAAGCTGTTGCTATGCCGTTATTAGGGCGTTCTGAGTGTTTTAGGCTGTTATATGCCGTTATTAGGGCGTTCTGAGTGTTTTAGGCTGTTGCTATGCCATTTATTTTGTTCTTTATGTTTTTTAAGTTGTTGTGTTTATTGGGCGTTCTGAGTGTTTAGGCAGTTGCTATGCCGTTATTAGGGCGTTCTGAGTGTTTAGGCAGCTGTGCCGTTATTAGGGCGTTCTGAGTGTTTAGGCTGTTGCTATGCCGTTATTAGGCGTTCTGAGTGTTTTTAAGCTGTTCTATGCGTTATTAGGGCGTTCTGAGTGTTTTAGCTGTTGCTATGCCGTTATTAGGGCGTTCTGAGTGTTTTAGGCAGTTGCTATGCCGTTATAGGGCGTTCTGAGTGTTTTAGGCAGTTGCTTGCTAGGTATCCGTTATTAGGGCGTTCTGAGTGTTTAGGCATTGCTATGCCGTTATTAGGCGTTCTGAGTGTTTTAGTGTTACTATGCCGTTATTAGGGCGTTCTGAGTGTTTAGGCAGTTGCTGTGCCGTTATTAGGGCGTTCTGAGTGTTTAGGCAGTTGCTGTGCCGTTATTAGGGCGTTCTAATGTTTTAAGCTGTTGCTATGCCGTTATTAGGGCGTTCTGAGTGTTTTAGGCAGTTGCTATGCCGTTTTAGGGCGTTCTGAGTGTTTTAGTAGCTGTTACTGTGCCGTTATTAGGGCGTTCAGGTTTTAGGCAGTTGCTGTGCCGTTATTAGGGCGTTCTGAGTGTTTTAGGCAGTTGCTATGCCGTTATTAGGCGTTCTGAGTGTTTTAGGCTGTTGCTATGCCGTTATTAGGGCGTTCTGAGTGTTTTAGGCAGTTGCTATGCCGTTATTAGGGCGTTCTGAGTGTTTTAGGCTGTTGCTATGCCGTTATTAGGGCGTTCTGAGTGTTTTAGGCAGTTGCTAGCCGTTATTAGGGCGTTCTGAGTGTTTTAGGCAGTTGCTATGCCGTTATTAGGGCGTTCTGAGTGTTTTAGGCTTTGCTATGCCGTTATTAGGGCGTTCTGAGTGTTTAGGCAGTTGCTATGCCGTTATTAGGGCGTTCTAAGTGTTTTAAGCTGTTGCTATGCCGTTATTAGGGCGTTCTGAGTGTTTTAGGCTGTTACTATGCCGTTATTAGGGCGTTCTGAGTGTTTTAGGCTGTTGCTATGCCGTTATTAGGGCGTTCTGAGTGTTTTAGGCAGTTGCTATGCCGTTATTAGGGCGTTCTGAGTGTTTTAGGCAGTTGCTATGCCGTTATTAGGGCGTTCTGAGTGTTTTAGGCTATTGCTATGCCGTTATTATGAGTGTTTTAGGCAGTTGCTATGCCATTATTAGGGCGTTCTGAGTGTTTTAAGCTGTTGCTATACCGTTATTAGGGCGTTCTGAGTGTTTTAGGCTGTTGCTATGCCGTTATTAGGGCGTTCTGAGTGTTTAGGCAGTTGCTATGCCGTTATTAGGGCGTTCTGAGTGTTTTAGGCAGTTGCTGTGCCATTATTAGGGCGTTCTGAGTGTTTTAAGCTGTTGCTATGCTGTTATTAGGGCGTTCTGAGTGTTTTAGGCTGTTACTATGCCGTTATTAGGGCGTTCTGAGTGTTTAGGCAGTTGCTATGCCGTTATTAGGGCGTTCTGAGTGTTTAGGCAGTTGCTATGCCGTTATTAGGGCGTTCTGAGTGTTTTAGGCTGTTACTATGCCGTTATTAGGGCGTTCTGAGTGTTTTAGGCTGTTACTATGCCGTTATTAGGGCGTTCTGAGTGTTTCAGTTGCTGTGCCGTTATTAGGGCGTTCTGAGTGTTTAGGCAGTTGCTGCCGTTATTAGGGCGTTCTAAGTGTTTTAAGCTGTTGCTATGCCGTTATTAGGGCGTTCTGAGTGTTTTAGGCTGTTACTATGCCGTTATTAGGGCGTTCTGAGTGTTTTAGGCTGTTGCTATGCCGTTATTAGGGCGTTCTGAGTGTTTTAGGCTGTTGCTATGCCGTTATTAGGGCGTTCTGAGTGTTTTAGGCAGTTGCTATGCCGTTATTAGGGCGTTCTGAGTGTTTAGGCAGTTGCTATGCCGTTATTAGGGCGTTCTGAGTGTTTTAGGCTGTTACTATGCCGTTATTAGGGCGTTCTGAGTGTTTAGGCAGTTGCTGTGCCGTTATTAGGGCGTTCTGAGTGTTTAGGCAGTTGCTGTGCCGTTATTAGGGCATTCTAAGTGTTTAAGCTGTTGCTATGCCGTTATTAGGGCGTTCTGAGTGTTTTAGGCTGTTACTATGCCGTTAGGGCGTTCTGAGTGTTTTAGGCTGTTACTGTGCCGTTATTAGGGCGTTCTGAGTGTTTTAGGCAGTTGCTGTGCCGTTATTAGGGCGTTCTGAGTGTTTTAGGCAGTTGCTATGCCGTTATTAGGGCGTTCTGAGTGTTTTAGGCTGTTGCTATGCCGTTATTAGGGCGTTCTGAGTGTTTTAGGCAGTTGCTATGCCGTTATTAGGGCGTTCTGAGTGTTTTAGGCTGTTGCTATGCCGTTATTAGGGCGTTCTGAGTGTTTTAGGCAGTTGCTATGCCGTTATTAGGGCGTTCTGAGTGTTTTAGGCAGTTGCTATGCCGTTATTAGGGCGTTCTGAGTGTTTTAGGCTATTGCTATGCCGTTATTATGAGTGTTTTAGGCAGTTGCTATGCCATTATTAGGGCGTTCTGAGTGTTTTAAGCTGTTGCTATACCGTTATTAGGGCGTACTGAGTGTTTTAGGCTGTTGCTATGCCGTTATTAGGGCGTTCTGAGTGTTTAGGCAGTTGCTATGCCGTTATTAGGGCGTTCTGAGTGTTTAGGCAGTTGCTATGCCGTTATTAGGGCGTTCTGAGTGTTTTAGGCAGTTGCTGTGCCGTTATTAGGGCGTTCTGAGTGTTTTAGGCAGTTGCTGTGCCGTTATTAGGGCGTTCTGAGTGTTTTAGGCAGTTGCTGTGCCGTTATTAGGGCGTTCTGGGTGTTTTAGGCTGTTACTATGCCGTTATTAGGGCGTTCTGAGTGTTTAGGCAGTTGCTGTGCCGTTATTAGGGCATTCTGAGTGTTTAGGCAGTTGCTGTGCCGTTATTAGGGCGTTCTGAGTGTTTTAGGCTGTTACTATGCCGTTATTAGGGCGTTCTGAGTGTTTAGGCAGTTGCTGTGCCGTTATTAGGGCATTCTGAGTGTTTAGGCAGTTGCTATGCCGTTATTAGGGCGTTCTGAGTGTTTTAGGCAGTTGCTGTGCCGTTATTAGGGCGTTCTGAGTGTTTTAGGCAGTTGCTGTGCCGTTATTAGGGCGTTCTGAGTGTTTTAGGCAGTTGCTATGCCGTTATTAGGGCGTTCTGAGTGTTTTAGGCAGTTGCTGTGCCGTTATTAGGGCGTTCTGGGTGTTTTAGGCTGTTACTATGCCGTTATTAGGGCGTTCTGAGTGTTTAGGCAGTTGCTGTGCCGTTATTAGGGCGTTCTGAGTGTTTAGGCAGTTGCTGTGCCGTTATTAGGGCGTTCTGAGTGTTTTAGGCTGTTACTATGCCGTTATTAGGGCGTTCTGAGTGTTTAGGCAGTTGCTGTGCCGTTATTAGGGCGTTCTGGGTGTTTTAGGCTGTTACTATGCCGTTATTAGGGCGTTCTGAGTGTTTAGGCAGTTGCTGTGCCGTTATTAGGGCGTTCTGAGTGTTTAGGCAGTTGCTGTGCCGTTATTAGGGCGTTCTGAGTGTTTTAGGCTGTTACTATGCCGTTATTAGGGCGTTCTGAGTGTTTAGGCAGTTGCTGTGCCGTTATTAGGGCGTTCTGAGTGTTTAGGCAGTTGCTGTGCCGTTATTAGGGCATTCTAAGTGTTTTAAGCTGTTGCTATGCCGTTATTAGGGCGTTCTGAGTGTTTTAGGCTGTTACTATGCCGTTATTAGGGCGTTCTGAGTGTTTTAGGCTGTTGCTATGCCGTTATTAGGGCGTTCTGAGTGTTTTAGGCAGTTGCTATGCCGTTATTAGGGCGTTCTGAGTGTTTTAGGCAGTTGCTATGCCGTTATTAGGGCGTTCTGAGTGTTTTAGGCTATTGCTATGCCGTTATTATGAGTGTTTTAGGCAGTTGCTATGCCATTATTAGGGCGTTCTGAGTGTTTTAAGCTGTTGCTATACCGTTATTAGGGCGTTCTGAGTGTTTTAGGCTGTTGCTATGCCGTTATTAGGGCGTTCTGAGTGTTTAGGCAGTTGCTATGCCGTTATTAGGGCGTTCTGAGTGTTTTAGGCAGTTGCTGTGCCATTATTAGGGCGTTCTGAGTGTTTTAAGCTGTTGCTATGCTGTTATTAGGGCGTTCTGAGTGTTTTAGGCTGTTACTATGCCGTTATTAGGGCGTTCTGAGTGTTTAGGCAGTTGCTATGCCGTTATTAGGGCGTTCTGAGTGTTTTAGGCTGTTACTATGCCGTTATTAGGGCGTTCTGAGTGTTTTAGGCTGTTACTATGCCGTTATTAGGGCGTTCTGAGTGTTTAGGCAGTTGCTGTGCCGTTATTAGGGCGTTCTGAGTGTTTAGGCAGTTGCTGTGCCGTTATTAGGGCGTTCTAAGTGTTTTAAGCTGTTGCTATGCCGTTATTAGGGCGTTCTGAGTGTTTTAGGCTGTTACTATGCCGTTATTAGGGCGTTCTGAGTGTTTTAGGCTGTTGCTATGCCGTTATTAGGGCGTTCTGAGTGTTTTAGGCTGTTGCTATGCCGTTATTAGGGCGTTCTGAGTGTTTTAGGCAGTTGCTATGCCGTTATTAGGGCGTTCTGAGTGTTTAGGCAGTTGCTATGCCGTTATTAGGGCGTTCTGAGTGTTTTAGGCTGTTACTATGCCGTTATTAGGGCGTTCTGAGTGTTTAGGCAGTTGCTGTGCCGTTATTAGGGCGTTCTGAGTGTTTAGGCAGTTGCTGTGCCGTTATTAGGGCATTCTAAGTGTTTTAAGCTGTTGCTATGCCGTTATTAGGGCGTTCTGAGTGTTTTAGGCTGTTACTATGCCGTTATTAGGGCGTTCTGAGTGTTTTAGGCTGTTACTGTGCCGTTATTAGGGCGTTCTGAGTGTTTTAGGCAGTTGCTGTGCCGTTATTAGGGCGTTCTGAGTGTTTTAGGCAGTTGCTATGCCGTTATTAGGGCGTTCTGAGTGTTTTAGGCTGTTGCTATGCCGTTATTAGGGCGTTCTGAGTGTTTTAGGCAGTTGCTATGCCGTTATTAGGGCGTTCTGAGTGTTTTAGGCTGTTGCTATGCCGTTATTAGGGCGTTCTGAGTGTTTTAGGCAGTTGCTATGCCGTTATTAGGGCGTTCTGAGTGTTTTAGGCAGTTGCTATGCCGTTATTAGGGCGTTCTGAGTGTTTTAGGCTATTGCTATGCCGTTATTATGAGTGTTTTAGGCAGTTGCTATGCCATTATTAGGGCGTTCTGAGTGTTTTAAGCTGTTGCTATACCGTTATTAGGGCGTTCTGAGTGTTTTAGGCTGTTGCTATGCCGTTATTAGGGCGTTCTGAGTGTTTAGGCAGTTGCTATGCCGTTATTAGGGCGTTCTGAGTGTTTAGGCAGTTGCTATGCCGTTATTAGGGCGTTCTGAGTGTTTTAGGCAGTTGCTGTGCCGTTATTAGGGCGTTCTGAGTGTTTTAGGCAGTTGCTGTGCCGTTATTAGGGCGTTCTGAGTGTTTTAGGCAGTTGCTGTGCCGTTATTAGGGCGTTCTGGGTGTTTTAGGCTGTTACTATGCCGTTATTAGGGCGTTCTGAGTGTTTAGGCAGTTGCTGTGCCGTTATTAGGGCATTCTGAGTGTTTAGGCAGTTGCTGTGCCGTTATTAGGGCGTTCTGAGTGTTTTAGGCTGTTACTATGCCGTTATTAGGGCGTTCTGAGTGTTTAGGCAGTTGCTGTGCCGTTATTAGGGCATTCTGAGTGTTTAGGCAGTTGCTATGCCGTTATTAGGGCGTTCTGAGTGTTTTAGGCAGTTGCTGTGCCGTTATTAGGGCGTTCTGAGTGTTTTAGGCAGTTGCTGTGCCGTTATTAGGGCGTTCTGAGTGTTTTAGGCAGTTGCTATGCCGTTATTAGGGCGTTCTGAGTGTTTAGGCAGTTGCTGTGCCGTTATTAGGGCGTTCTGGTGTTTTAGGCTGTTACTATATGCCGTTATTAGGGCGTTCTGAGTGTTTAGGCAGTTGCTGTGCCGTTATTAGGGCGTTCTGAGTGTTTAGGCAGTTGCTGTGCCGTTATTAGGGCGTTCTGAGTGTTTTAGGCTGTTACTATGCCGTTATTAGGGCGTTCTGAGTGTTTAGGCAGTTGCTGTGCCGTTATTAGGGCGTTCTGAGTGTTTAGGCAGTTGCTGTGCCGTTATTAGGGCATTCTAAGTGTTTTAAGCTGTTGCTATGCCGTTATTAGGGCGTTCTGAGTGTTTTAGGCTGTTACTATGCCGTTATTAGGGCGTTCTGAGTGTTTAGGCAGTTGATATGCCGTTATTAGGGCGTTCTGAGTGTTTTAGGCTGTTACTATGCCGTTATTAGGGCGTTCTGAGTGTTTAGGCAGTTGCTGTGCCGTTATTAGGGCGTTCTGAGTGTTTTAGGCAGTTGCTATGCCGTTATTAGGGCGTTCTGAGTGTTTTAGGCTGTTGCTATGCCGTTATTAGGGCGTTCTGAGTGTTTTAGGCAGTTGCTATGCCGTTATTAGGGCGTTCTGAGTGTTTTAGGCTGTTGCTATGCCGTTATTAGGGCGTTCTGAGTGTTTTAGGCAGTTGCTATGCCGTTATTAGGGCGTTCTGAGTGTTTTAGGCAGTTGCTATGCCGTTATTAGGGCGTTCTGAGTGTTTTAGGCTGTTGCTATGCCGTTATTAGGGCGTTCTGAGTGTTTAGGCAGTTGCTATGCCGTTATTAGGGCGTTCTGAGTGTTTTAGGCTGTTGCTATGCCGTTATTAGGGCGTTCTGAGTGTTTTAGGCAGTTGCTATGCCGTTATTAGGGCGTTCCGAGTGTTTTAGGCAGTTGCTATGCCGTTATTAGGGCGTTCTGAGTGTTTTAGGCTGTTGCTATGCCGTTATTATGAGTGTTTTAGGCAGTTGCTATGCCATTATTAGGGCGTTCTGAGTGTTTTAAGCTGTTGCTATACCGTTATTAGGGCGTTCTGAGTGTTTTAGGCTGTTGCTTTGCCGTTATTAGGGCGTTCTGAGTGTTTAGGCAGTTGCTGTGCCGTTATTAGGGCGTTCTGAGTGTTTAGGCAGTTGCTGTGCCGTTATTAGGGCGTTCTGAGTGTTTTAGGCAGTTGCTGTGCCGTTATTAGGGCGTTCTGGGTGTTTAGGCAGTTGCTGTGCCGTTATTAGGGGGTTCTGAGTGTTTTAGGCTGTTGCTGTGCCGTTATTAGGGCGTTCTGAGTGTTTAGGCAGTTGCTGTGCCGTTATTAGGGCGTTCTGAGTGTTTTAGGCAGTTGCTGTGCCGTTATTAGGGCGTTCTGGGTGTTTAGGCAGTTGCTGTGCCGTTATTAGGGCGTTCTGAGTGTTTTAGGCAGTTGCTATGCCGTTATTAGGGCGTTCTGAGTGTTTTAGGCTGTTGCTATGCCGTTATTAGGGCGTTCTGAGTGTTTAGGCAGTTGCTGTGCCGTTATTAGGGCGTTCTGAGTGTTTTAGGCAGTTGCTGTGCCATTATTAGGGCGTTCTGAGTGTTTAGGCAGTTGCTGTGCCGTTATTAGGGCGTTCTGAGTGTTTTAGGCAGTTGCTATGCCGTTATTAGGGCGTTCTGAGTGTTTAGGCAGTTGCTGTGCCGTTATTAGGGCGTTCTGAGTGTTTTAAGCTGTTGCTATGCCGTTATTAGGGCGTTCTGAGTGTTTTAGGCTGTTACTATGCCGTTATTAGGGCGTTCTGAGTGTTTTAGGCTGTTGCTATGCCGTTATTAGGGCGTTCTGAGTGTTTTAGGCAGTTGCTATGCCGTTATTAGGGCGTTCTGAGTGTTTAGGCAGTTGCTATGCCGTTATTAGGGCGTTCTGAGTGTTTTAGGCTGTTGCTATGCCGTTATTAGGGCGTTCTGAGTGTTTTAGGCTGTTGCTATGCCGTTATTAGGGCGTTCTGAGTGTTTTAGGCTGTTGCTATGCCGTTATTAGGATGTTCTCTGTTGCTATGCAGTTTTCTCTCTCTCTCTCACCTTTGGCAGTGTGTTGGCAAACAGTCGGTCGAGCAGCCGGTGTGAATCTTCTCCTTTCACCATGAACTTCCCAAAGGGTGAAAGGTCAATCACTCCCACTCCCTCCATCACCAGTTTACACTCTCTTCCGACCGGCCTGAACCAGTTAGTCCTTCTGAAGCTGGGTCTGCATCACAGGACCAGAGAGAGACACTCATTCACATCGCTCTTCATTTACACTACCGTTCATGAGTTTAGGGTTGTTGTTTTTTAGTTACTGTTATTCAACAAGGATGCAGTTATTTTAAATTGTAATAATATTTCACTGTTTTTACTGTATTTTTGATCAAATAAATGCAGCCTTGGTGAGCACAAGAGACTCTTTCAGAAACATTAAACATCTGACTGCCCCCAAACGTTTGAACGCTGATGTTAATATATAATTTATACTATATAGATATCAGCATCTGCCGATGAAATCCGCTTACTTGTATCCGGTGTCGTCTCCAGGTTTGTGGAAGTAATGTGGCTGTTCCCAGCCTGCATGGAAACCCATAGAGCATTTGTCCTTCAGCAGCTCATAGACGCCACTGACCCGGCTAGTCGGCCGACCCGCGAAACGCTCCTCCTTAGGAAAACCCACTGAAAGCAGTCAGACACACAGATCATTTACATCAAACACTCACTGACTTCATTACAGCATCCGCACGCGTCTTCCTGTCACGTGACTCACCGACATTGTTGAAGCCGTACGATTCCCTGGCTTTGGCGCACACGTACGGTACGGTGGTCCAGTGGCCGTAGCGATTGGGGTCACACTCGATGAGGTCATACGGGGGTTCGCCGCTCATGATCCAGTCGCTGAGGAACTTCCCCACTCCTCCAGAGTGAATGATGCCGTACCTGTCAATCACACCTCACACGTCAATCATCACGTGATCGTACATTACCGCTCGAATAATTCAGATTTAGTGCTGACCCGAAGCCGATGGCGGTCCAGTAGTTGCGGGCTCCCTGGTGCGGCCCGATCATGGGCAGCAGGTCCGGCGTGTATGTAATTGGTCCAGACACGATGTTGATGATGTCAGCGTTCTTCAGAACCGGCACCATCTCCATGGCCATTTCCACGTGATCCATTATACGGTCCAGATCGGACTCGAACAACTCCTTACCGAAACCTTCAACACACACATACACACACTTGATTGATATACGACTGTGCTGTGATTGGACGTTGCTATGGTGTTCTCTGACCTGGCGGGACGCCGTCTCTGATCCACGAGTCCTGCAGCATCATCTTCTTCTCGCTCTCGTAGGGTCCGAACAGCAGGCCGTCGCGCTCCTGACGCAGGTAATACGAGCCCTCCAGATCCCGGATCACAGGGAGCTCCATCTCCAGGGCCTTCACCTCGGGAACGGTCGCCGTGACGACGTACTGGTGATGCACTGGGACGGTGGGGTGCTGGAAACCGATCATGTGACCCAGTTCACGCGCCCAGAACCCTGAGATCAAGTCAATCAGCTTTATTTATAAAGCGCTTAATACAATATAGATAGTTTTGAAGCAGCTTCACAGTAATGAACAGAACAGATGCAAACTTCATCTAATATGAGACAAACTCAATTCAGCAGTAAAGCAGCTCTACAGAGTCATTATTCAGATCATTTCAGAGAGCAAAGAAAAAAGAAAAAAGGCTGTTTTTTTCCCTTTTGCCAAATAAGTAGGAAAACTTCAACACCCATAATGCACTGGGCATGTTGCGTCCAAGGCCACGCCCACCAGTCTGCTCTGGATACGCTTACCAGAGTCAAATAGCGCCTTGCTTTAGTAGGAAATACTTCTTCGCAAACTTTTAGTCATAATGGTGTCGACTTGTGTTGTTCCAGGTGCAAGAATTCAGAGAGTAAACGTTTATCGGGAGCGAGTTACTGGGTTTCCAGTGAAGGATCCAGTGTGTTGTGAGCAGCGGCTAAAGACTAGAAAGAATCGTAAATATGGAGAGAATGCAGAGACGGAAAATTTGAAAAACATCCGTGTTTGTTTGTAGTCAACTTTTCAAACTGGGTGGTCACGAACAGTGTTTTAGGCCAAATGCAGGATACAAAAAAGCTGAAGTACAATCTGTACTTTTCACCAAAGCCCTGGAGCTGTAAAACGTGAATTTCTTGGTCTAGGTAACATAGTTCATACACATATACTACTGAGGTAACAATACAATCGGCAGTTACACTCTAAATGAAATATATCAAGTTGGTTTCTGCAGTTCCTCAGGCGATCTGAGAGTGTTTGTGCAGCTGTAGATTCATGTCAACTCATGTTTTAGTCTTTGGATCAGAGACGCTTCGCAACACATAAAACCCACTGCAGATAGTTCAATACATGCAGCAAACACAAGACCAATCACAGTTCAGTATGCAAATAGAGGATGTATGTGGAAGCCCATTTCCACCATATAGGGAAAAATATGCTTTGGTAAATCATAATTATGACATACTAAGTCATATTAATGAGATGTAAAGTCAAAAACGTTTCGATTTTTGTGATATCTACAAAACAAAGCTAGAATTGAGGTTCAGATGAAACCCTGAGCACATCAACACAGAGCCACACAAACACTGAAGATGTCCTGAAATAATCACACAGAACATGATCCATTAGTCTGAAATAACCTCCAGCAGCTGACACACCCATACACACACACACACACCCATACACACATACCCACACACACACCTACACACACCCATACACACACACCCACACACACACACACACACACACGCACTATACACAGAGTAGCGTGTACATCACAAGCAGATCACACGCACAGAATCATTCAGTAGCGCAGAAATGTATTTTCAACACTGTTCTATAATTTATCAATAAAATAGCTTAGAAACTGAAAAGCATATATTTTTTAGTAACTAAAACACACAGCTTCGATGTTAGTAAAGAGACGCTGTCAGGTAGAATAAATTCACATGCAATCACTCTCTCACTAATGCATTCATATAAATGTAATCTGTACTGTGCTACTTCATCTGTATCTGATTTAGAACGAGCAGAAATCTGAGAGAAATATAACGATTCAAACACAAAAGAACTGATAAAAATGAGCTGCTATGTAGGACAATAGCCTCGTGGGCAGCACTGTCGTATGTCATAGCTGTGCGCAAGACGACCTGTGTTCAACCTCAGGCTTGTTCATTAATGACGTCATCAGCGACTAGTCGACATCGATTTGACTTTCATCACATATAAATGTCAACTTCAAAAAATCTAAAGTCGTTCAACCCCTAGTGTGTGTGTGTGTGTGTGTCCTTATTTCTGCTGTGGATCAGAGCTAGTTTAGCTAGAGCAACACACAATCACAAACATCTGTAACGCTGTGAGACGCCGTCTGATTGGTCGTTGTGTTTTTTCAGCCACCAATCACTGCCGACAGTGTTTTTGTGGGTCATCAGGGTTCAGAGTAACAGGATCCTCCTGCAAACATTCCATGAGTTCTGACCTTTGACCTCTCGTGTTCTTGACTGATCCCAGATCTGCAGCCACAAACACTCGTGATGTCATCGGTGAAGAATGTGTGGAGTTCACTTCATAAACAGCTTCATTCTCCACCTCAATATCCACACAGTGCCTTTAGTAATGCACAGCCTCATTTGCATATCATTTACATATGCATATTACCATACAGACACATGATGCTATGCAATCATGAGAAATGACTGTGCTTTGCTCAGATAAGAGAGAAACCATAAACTGCATCTAAACATGAGAACTGAGTGAGATATTAAGACAATCTCACTGCAATAACAGCATTTTACTCTCCATTTGCAAATGTTTTTTTGTTTTACACATATAAACCCTCACATAAATCAAATAGTTTTTCAGCTAAATTCATCATTTTAAGGATCTTTGGATGTTTTTTAATAGAAAGCAAACATACTGATTTATGAAGACATGACAGAATAGAATAGAATAGAATAGAATAGAATAGAATAGAATAGAATAAAACAGAACAGAATAGAGTATAACAGAATGGAATAAAATAGAACAGAATTGAATAAAATAGAACAGAATACAACAATAAAACAATACATCAATAGAACAGAACGGAATAGAACATAATGCAATAGAATAGATTAAAACAGAATGGAATAGAACTGAATAGAACAGAATGGAATGGAATAGAATAGAACAGAATAGAAAATAAAATAACAGATAAGAACAAAATAGAACAGAATAAAACAGAACAAAATAGAATAGAACAGAACGGAATAGAACATAATGCAATAGAATAGATTAAAACAGAATGGAATAGAATAAAACAGAATACAACAGAATAAAACAGAACAGAACAGAATAGAACAGAACAGAATAGAACATAATGCAATAGAATAGATTAGAACAGAATGGAATAGAACTGAATAGAACAGAATGGAATGGAATAGAATAGAACAAAATAGAATAAAACAGAATACAACAGAACAGAATAGAATAGAACAGAACGTTATAGAACATAATGCAATAGAATAGATTAGAACAGAATGGAATAGAACTGAATAGAAAAGAATGGAATAGAATAAAACAGAACAGAATACAATAGAACAGAATTGAATTGAACAGAATAGAAAAAAATAGTCTTTTTTCCAATGACTGATGGCCTACAGAAAGAATTGAGTCAAAGAGTTTTGTTCAGTCAGCTTGAAGAAAAAAAAAAACGAATGAAGAATTCTGGTAGGAACTGGATGAGCTGAGGCGTGTGAGAGAGACCTCTGGTGATTGGCTGAGAGATGAGCTGTTGGCGAGAGCTGATTGGCTGATCATGCGAGTGGGGCTGAAGGCCAAAACCCCAAAAACATTAAACCAGAACCAACATCAGCCAAAACAAACAAACACACACACATACATTCATTCATACACAGATTTGATTCTGCTTTGCTCATTTCATTCCACAGAAACAGGAAACTTTAGACAGGAAAAGGAAACAGAGAAAAGTCTGACTGCATCTGACCTCTGGATCACACACTACACGTCCAGCACCTCGTTTCAGAGGTGAACCAAACGCTCAGAATACAGCCGACAGCAGCAGATCTCTGGGACATTATCAGGTGTGTTTGCTATAGCAGAGGTCAGAGGTCAGTGATCGGCCTTTAGGCCCGTGTGACAGCACAGCGTGTGCCTGAACGTCTTATCGCCGCTGCTTCAGCACATCAAACTATTACAGCAAAACCCGCATCTGTCTGTCTGACACAGAGATCAGATCATTGATTATCAATCAGATTCATTTAGGGAGTCTTGAGTGACTTCACTCTTCTATATGACGCGTCACACAGTTCTTAACATCAAAACTAAAACTGTTATGGCCAGATCTTTTTATGGCCTTAAATGGTCTAAAACAGACTTAAGAACCCTGAAAAACACCTAAAATTTCCAGAATCTCTTCTGGAGTTCACATGAGGTCAGACAGCTGGAACTCCGAAATATAAACGGGGAACAGACGCACTGAGGGGTGTGGCCTAACACAATGAGGTGTGGTCGAACATATGGGGTATGGTCTAAGATATGGGGTGTGGTCTAACATGAGGGTGTGGTCGAACATATGGGGTGTGGTCTAAGATATAGGGTGTGGTCTAACATATGGTATGTGGTCTAAGATGTGGGGGTGTGATTTAACGTATGGGGTGTGGTCTAAGATATAGGGTGTGGTTTAACGTATGGGGTGTGGTCTAACATATGGTGTGTGGTCTAACACGGGGTGTAGTCTAAGATGTGGGGGTGTGGTTTAACATATGGGGTGTGGTCTAACACGGGGTGTGGTTTAAGATATGGGGGTGTGGTTTAACATATGGGGTGTGGTCTAACATGGGGATGTGATCTAACATATGGGGTGTGGTCTAACATGTGGTTGTGGTCTAAGATATGGGGGTGTGGTTTAACATATGAGGTGTGGTCTAATATGGGGATGTGGTCTAACATTTGGGGTGTGATCTAACATATAGGGTGTGATCTAACATATAGGGGTGTGGTCTAACATATGGGGTGTGGTCTAACATGTGGGGCTGTGGTCTAACATTTGGTGTGTAGTCTAACATATAGGGGTGTGGTCTAACATATGGGTTGTGGTCTAAGATATGGGGGTGTGGTCTAACATGTGGGGGTGTGGTCTAACATTTGGTGTGTGATCTAACATATGGGGTGTGGTCTAACATTTGGTGTGTAGTCTAACATATAGGGGTGTAGTCTAACATATAGGGGTGTGGTCTAACATATGGGGGTGTGGCCTAACCTGTGGCATTGACGATGCGATTGGCTCGGATGGTTCCGTGTGGAGTCTGGACGTCCCATTTGCCATCAGCGGTCGGCGTGAGGCCTGTGACCGGAGCGTGAGGATAGATCTGAGCGCCGTACATCCGCGCTCCCGCCGCCAGAGCCATCGTCAGAGAGTACGGGTCGATGTGACCGTCGCCCGGATTATAGAGACCCGCCAACACCTGACACACACAGAGAAACGCCTTCACATCACATGTGTGTATTTTTTGTTTTATTTACTGGTATTTTACATTATTCCTGAATGTAATAATAAAATGTGTCTTATACACTGTTTTTTTTCTCTCCACAATATAATTTTAGCCGAGTTGTAGTCAGTTGTACCTTGTTCATGTTGAGCAGAGGAAAGAGCTGCTGGATCTTCTCCGGGCCGATGAGGAACTGTGGCGTAGGATGCCAGTGAGTTCGGCTCATCTGATACTTGAGCTCGTCGACTCGGACCGGAGTGGACGCGATTCTGATGCTGCCCGGCTGATGGAAGCCCACGGCCTGTGACACAAACACACCACGATCGCCTTCAACACACTGAGCGAATGAATCTCTCTAGCTCTAGTAAACATGACTGATGCGTCTCACCTGTCCTGTCTCGGCCTCCAGCTGCTCGAAGAGTTTGATACTGTAATAATGAATCTTCTTCAGATTAATGCCCGGATGATAATATGTGGTGAGTCCCGCCTGTGGATGATGACATCATCAGACACTTGCACACTAACTAGTGGAGCACATGCATGTTAAGGCCAGTTCACACCACACTGACAGACGGCAACAGGTGTGTGTCAGTGTGTTTGTGTTACACCTGTCAGAGAGTGTCTGAGCTTGTTTTTGCTGACTGAACATGCTGAAAGAGAATTAGAGAGACTAAGAAGAGACGTGCTGTTCTCTGGAGCCTTTAAACTAAGACAACACTTGCACACTAACTTGTAGTGGACGTGCACACTAATTTGTAGTGAACATGCACACTAATTTGTAGTGGACGTGCACACTAATTTGTAGTGAACGTGCACACTAACTTGTAGTGGACGTGCACACTAATTTGTAGTGAACGTGCACACTAATTTGTAGTGGACGTGCACAATAACTTGTAGTGGACGTGCACACTAACTTGTAGTGGACTTGCACACTAATTTGTAGTGGACGTGCACAATAACTTGTAGTGGACGTGCACACTAATTTGTAGTGAACATGCACACTAACTTATAGTGAACATGCACACTAACTTGTAGTTGACGTGCACACTAACTTGTAGTGAACATGCACACTAACTTGTAGTGGACGTGCACACTAATTTGTAGTGAACGTGCACACTAATTTGTAGTGGACGTGCACACTAATTTGTAGTGGACGTGCACAATAACTTGCAGTGGACGTGCACACTAATTTGTAGCGAACGTGCACACTAACTTGTAGTGAACATGCACACTAACTTATAGTGAACATGCACACTAACTTGTAGTTGACGTGCACACTAACTTGTAGTGAACATGCACACTAACTTGTAGTGGACGTGCACACTAATTTGTAGTGAACGTGCACACTAATTTGTAGTGGACGTGCACACTAATTTGTAGTGGACGTGCACAATAACTTGCAGTGGACGTGCACACTAATTTGTAGTGAACGTGCACACTAACTTGTAGGGAACATGCACACTAACTTGTAGCGGACGTGCACACTAATTTGTAGTGGACTTGCACACTAATTTGTAGTGAACATGCACACTAACTTGTAGTGGACGTGCACACTAATTTGTAGCGAACATGCACACTAACTTGTAGTGAACATGCACACTAACTTGTAGTTGACGTGCACACTAACTTGTAGGGAACATGCACACTAACTTGTAGCGGACGTGCACACTAATTTGTAGTGGACTTGCACACTAATTTGTAGTGAACATGCACACTAACTTGTAGTGAACATGCACACTAACTTGTAGTGAACATGCACACTAACTTGTAGTTGCCGTGCACACTAACTTGTAGTGAACATGCACACTAACTTGTAGTGGATGTGCACACTAACTTGTAGTTGACGTGCACACTAACTTGTAGTGAACATGCACACTAACTTGTAGTTGACGTGCACAATAACTTGTAGTTGACGTGCACACTAACTTGTAGTGAACATGCACACTAACTTGTAGTGGATGTGCACACTAACTTGTAGTTGACGTGCACACTAACTTGTAGTGAACATGCACACTAACTTGTAGTGGACGTGCACACTAATTTGTAGTGGACGTGCACACTAATTTGTAGTGGACGTACACACTAACTTGTAGTGAACATGCACACTAACTTGTAGTTGACGTGCACACTAACTTGTAGGGAACATGCACACTAACTTGTAGCGGACGTGCACACTAATTTGTAGTGGACTTGCACACTAATTTGTAGTGAACATGCACACTAACTTGTAGTGGACGTGCACACTAATTTGTAGCGAACATGCACACTAACTTGTAGTGAACATGCACACTAACTTGTAGTTGACGTGCACACTAACTTGTAGGGAACATGCACACTAACTTGTAGCGGACGTGCACACTAATTTGTAGTGGACTTGCACACTAATTTGTAGTGAACATGCACACTAACTTGTAGTGAACATGCACACTAACTTGTAGTGAACATGCACACTAACTTGTAGTTGCCGTGCACACTAACTTGTAGTGAACATGCACACTAACTTGTAGTGGATGTGCACACTAACTTGTAGTTGACGTGCACACTAACTTGTAGTGAACATGCACACTAACTTGTAGTTGACGTGCACAATAACTTGTAGTTGACGTGCACACTAACTTGTAGTTGACGTGCACACTAACTTGTAGTGAACATGCACACTAACTTGTAGTGGACGTGCACACTAATTTGTAGTGGACGTGCACACTAATTTGTAGTGGACGTACACACTAACTTGTAATGAACATGCACAATAACTTGTAGTGGACATGCACACTAATTTGTAGTGAACGTGCACACTAACTTGTAGTGAACATGCACACTAACTTGTAGTGAACATGCACACTAACTTGTAGTTGCCGTGCACACTAACTTGTAGTGAACATGCACACTAACTTGTAGTGGATGTGCACACTAACTTGTAGTTGCCGTGCACACTAACTTGTAGTGAACATGCACACTAACTTGTAGTGGATGTGCACACTAACTTGTAGTTGACGTGCACACTAACTTGTAGTGAACATGCACACTAACTTGTAGTTGACGTGCACAATAACTTGTAGTTGACGTGCACACTAACTTGTAGTGAACATGCACACTAACTTGTAGTGGACGTGCACACTAATTTGTAGCGAACATGCACACTAACTTGTAGTGAACATGCACACTAACTTGTAGTGAACATGCACACTAACTTGTAGTTGACGTGCACACTAACTTGTAGGGAACATGCACACTAACTTGTAGCGGACGTGCACACTAATTTGTAGTGGACTTGCACACTAATTTGTAGTGAACATGCACACTAACTTGTAGTGAACATGCACACTAACTTGTAGTGAACATGCACACTAACTTGTAGTTGCCGTGCACACTAACTTGTAGTGAACATGCACACTAACTTGTAGTGGATGTGCACACTAACTTGTAGTTGACGTGCACACTAACTTGTAGTGAACATGCACACTAACTTGTAGTTGACGTGCACAATAACTTGTAGTTGACGTGCACACTAACTTGTAGTGAACATGCACACTAACTTGTAGTGGATGTGCACACTAACTTGTAGTTGACGTGCACACTAACTTGTAGTGAACATGCACACTAACTTGTAGTGGACGTGCACACTAATTTGTAGTGGACGTGCACACTAATTTGTAGTGGACGTACACACTAACTTGTAGTGAACATGCACACTAACTTGTAGTTGACGTGCACACTAACTTGTAGGGAACATGCACACTAACTTGTAGCGGACGTGCACACTAATTTGTAGTGGACTTGCACACTAATTTGTAGTGAACATGCACACTAACTTGTAGTGGACGTGCACACTAATTTGTAGCGAACATGCACACTAACTTGTAGTGAACATGCACACTAACTTGTAGTTGACGTGCACACTAACTTGTAGGGAACATGCACACTAACTTGTAGCGGACGTGCACACTAATTTGTAGTGGACTTGCACACTAATTTGTAGTGAACATGCACACTAACTTGTAGTGAACATGCACACTAACTTGTAGTGGACGTGCACACTAATTTGTAGTGGACGTGCACACTAATTTGTAGTGGACGTACACACTAACTTGTAATGAACATGCACAATAACTTGTAGTGGACATGCACACTAATTTGTAGTGAACGTGCACACTAACTTGTAGTGAACATGCACACTAACTTGTAGTGAACATGCACACTAACTTGTAGTTGCCGTGCACACTAACTTGTAGTGAACATGCACACTAACTTGTAGTGGATGTGCACACTAACTTGTAGTTGCCGTGCACACTAACTTGTAGTGAACATGCACACTAACTTGTAGTGGATGTGCACACTAACTTGTAGTTGACGTGCACACTAACTTGTAGTGAACATGCACACTAACTTGTAGTTGACGTGCACAATAACTTGTAGTTGACGTGCACACTAACTTGTAGTTGACGTGCACACTAACTTGTAGTGAACATGCACACTAACTTGTAGTGGACGTGCACACTAATTTGTAGTGGACGTGCACACTAATTTGTAGTGGACGTACACACTAACTTGTAATGAACATGCACAATAACTTGTAGTGGACATGCACACTAATTTGTAGTGAACGTGCACACTAACTTGTAGTGAACATGCACACTAACTTGTAGTGAACATGCACACTAACTTGTAGTTGCCGTGCACACTAACTTGTAGTGAACGTGCACACTAATTTGTAGTGGACGTGCACACTAATTTGTAGTGGACGTGCACACTAATTTGTAGTGGACGTGCACACTAAGTTGTAGTGAACGTGCACACTAATTTGTAGTGGATGTGCACACTAATTTTTAGTGGACGTGCACACTAACTTGTAGTGGACGTGCACACTAATTTGTAGTGGATGTGCACACTAATTTTTAGTGGACGTGCACACTAACTTGTAGTGGACGTGCACACTAATTTGTAGTGGATGTGCACACTAATTTGTAGTGGACGTGCACACTAAGTTGTAGTGAACGTGCACACTAAGTTGTAGTGAACGTGCACACTAATTTGTAGTGGACGTGCACACTAATTTGTAGTGAACGTGCACACTAAGTTGTAGTGAACGTGCACACTAATTTGTAGTGGATGTGCACACTAATTTTTAGTGGACGTGCACACTAACTTGTAGTGGACGTGCACACTAATTTGTAGTGGATGTGCACACTAATTTTTAGTGGACGTGCACACTAACTTGTAGTGGACGTGCACACTAATTTGTAGTGGATGTGCACACTAATTTGTAGTGGACGTGCACACTAAGTTGTAGTGAACGTGCACACTAAGTTGTAGTGAACGTGCACACTAATTTGTAGTGGACGTGCACACTAATTTGTAGTGAACGTGCACACTAAGTTGTAGTGAACGTGCACACTAATTTGTAGTGGATGTGCACACTAATTTGTAGTGGACGTGCACACTAATTTGTAGTGGACGTGCACACTAAGTTGTAGTGAACGTGCACACTAATTTGTAGTGGATGTGCACACTAATTTTTAGTGGACGTGCACACTAACTTGTAGTGGACGTGCACACTAATTTGTAGTGGATGTGCACACTAATTTTTAGTGGACGTGCACACTAACTTGTAGTGGACGTGCACACTAAGTTGTAGTGAACGTGCACACTAATTTGTAGTGGATGTGCACACTAATTTTTAGTGGACGTGCACACTAACTTGTAGTGGACGGTGGATATGCACACTAACTAGCACACTAACTACTAGTAGAGCACTTGCACACTAACTTGTAGTGGACGTGCACACTACCTAGCACACTAACTACTAGTAGAGGACTTGCACAATAACTAGTAGTGGACGTGCACACTAACTAGCAAACTTATTTTCCCTTTGAATTAAGTTTAAATTCAGATTATTTTCTGCAGTGTAAGCTGTCAAATACTTTGAAGTGAAGTTGTTGCCTATTTAACCAGGAATAGTTCAATCACACTTCATCCGGCTGTCCATTTCACCATCGGCCGTCATGTTTTTAATCTCTTACAGCTGAAACACAGAGTCCAGGTGGACAGAACGGCCATCATACTAGTTAACTACTAACAGAAGAGGATTAAACGTCTTAAATGTTTGGTCAGAAGAGGATCTGAGCAGCTCACATGCCGAAGTCAGTGTGAGAGGAGCAGACGGAGCACTACTGGAGGCTCAGTTTGTTTATTCTGGAACACAGAAGTCTTCAGGCTGAACAAGAATCTCATTTTCACGTCACTTTTATCAGCGAACAGGTTTTGTTACAACCAGCCACTGTGTGCTCATGTGTTTCCTAAACATACATAAATGTAGTTTGTGTCTTTAAATGTAACATGTGAAGGCCAAGTATGGCAACCCACACTCAGAGTTTGTCCTTTAACCCACCCAGTGCACATTAGGAGTAGTGAGTACTGAGAGTCAAACCTGCAACTCTAACATTAGGCTGCACCGATTATTCGGTGACACTTTCATTGTGTCGTGTCTGACCCTTGACCCGTGCCCGTACCGCGTGCCATGTGGATCCGGCCGTCAGCTCCGACTTTTCCAGCAGCACCACGTCCTTCTGTCCGGCTTTGGCCAGATGATACGCCAGACTGACCCCGACACACCCGCCGCCGATGACCACCGTCTCTGCGCTGTCCTTCAGACGCCTGCCCAGATCACCAGCAGCTCCATCTCTGAGAAACACACACACACACACACACACACACATCATTGCTCTATGATCAGAGATCAGACTGAATCACAGTCACACACGTGAGATTCAAATATATCAACTGTCAGATATACGGGATATAATCATATTTTCTCAGATAAATCTCATTATTGGCAAGTCTATCAAATATAATTCATATTTTCTCAGCTCTGTTATAGCTCTAGAACTATAACTCGTATTTTCTCAGAAATATCTCAGGTTTCCTCACCCGTCATCAGTCGCGAAGCTCCGCGCAGAAACGCGCAGTGTTTTTCTCCTGAAGTCTCGCCTCATGAGCGCGTTAAACGCGTTTAATATTCGCGACATTTTGTGCTGGTGGTCCGAACGAAGTTGTCTTGAGTTCAGTCTTGAGTTCAGCTCAGAGTTTCCAAACAAACGGTCACGCAGAAACACGCACGAGCAGCGCGCGCACGCGGCGCGTCTATGAGGGGATTCCTATTTGTTGTATTTTACAAATGACCTACACGAGAAAACACTGAATACAAATTATAAAACAGAATGATTCAGTGCACACAACATCTTAACATAACACAGGCCTACACATTATTTTCAGTGTTTTTCATTTCTTTTGCGCGCGCGCACTGCGGTGATGACCTGCAATAATATATCTTTCATAAACAGTCTGAGTGAATGAACAATCTGCTACATAAACAAAGATTGCAGCAACCCTGACTGTGTGTGTGTGTGTGTGTGTGTGTGTGTGTGTGGACAGTGAAATGTGTCAAGGCAGCAGATCACATGATCAATGTCTCTGAAGCTCAAACACACGCACTGATAATCAGTTCTGACATGATCAATGATCAATAACACGATCAAGCAGCAAAACATCTGCACAACACTTCTGGATGCAGCTGTGTGATAATTCATGGTACAGCAGTCGATCTTAGTTTCTGTTATATGTACAAAAACGAAACAAAAAACAAAAATAAATCACATCAGAACTTTTGTACCTTTAATGTAAAAAATACAACCTAAAGTGTGCAAAAGTTGACATATGATGTTTGTTACATCACAAAAAAACTTGTTTTAACAAACTTTTGCTGCGCGCTTTAAAATATTTTCCTTTTATTTTCATTTTCCATTTATTTTACAGCATAAAATATGTGCCAAAATAGAACTTTCTATTTAAGGGAAATATATATATATATATATATATATATATATATATATATATATATATATATATATATACACAAGTTTGACAAAGACAGACTATTTATTTCTCCAAGTGTGTTTATCAGGGGAATGTGACGTAAGACATGATTATTGAATATCAATCTGATGATATTGATGTTCTGAGTTTGAAAGATAAACATTAACCAGTAACATTGTGAACTAGTTTAGGTTACAAGGGGCCGATCTCTCTCTCACACACACACACACACACACACACACACCCCTCCAGCGGTGCTTTATAAGAGCTCATCTCATGTTCATCTCACTCCAGTCTCCCTGAGCTCTCCTGAAGGTCTCCATCTGTCCCTGAATCTACAGCAGAACATGGCACCAGTCGGATCCAAGAGGGTGAGTGACTGATCTAGAAACTTTCTCCGATTCTACAGTCCAGTTTGTAGTTTGTAAGCGCGTTATTTTCACACGACGCATGAGCTCCTGCAGGTTTGTTCATCTCAGCTATTAATATATATCATGCATACATGAGCAGAAACACACAAACGCGCGTTAAAGTGAGTTAATGCGGTTACAGCCGGAATAAAACTCCTGCCGGGCGCGCGCACAGGCACAGTTGTTGCGCGCGTTCATTCGTCTCTCTGCTGTGAAAATGTGTGATTTTCCCCTCATGTCGTGTGTGTGCAGGGTATTCTGGAGCGCCTGGGCGCGGGTGAGGTGGTGATTGGAGACGGAGGGTTCGTGTTCGCGCTGGAGAAGAGAGGATACGTGAAGGCCGGACCCTGGACGCCAGAGGCCGCTGCGGAGCACCCGGAGGCCGGTGAGATTCCCTCATTCCACGCTGATTTTGATTTATACCATGGCAATCATTCAGTAACACGGTATAGATTAAACGTTTTTCTCATAAAGTGTGTTTAGACTCTATTTCCGAAGTAACGTGTGATTTCTGTCTGTCAGTGCGACAGCTGCACAGGGAGTTCCTGCGGGCCGGGTCAAATGTCATGCAGACCTTCACTTTCTACGCCAGTGATGACAAACTGGAGAACAGAGGGAACAAGCTGACTTTCACTGTGAGCCACACTCACACACACACACACACACACACACACACACACACACACACACACACACACACACACGAGATTCATGAGCTCATGTTAAACATTGCACACACTCCGACCTCAGATAAAAACCTAAAGACTCGGGTGATGTTTGCTGACCATAATGCCATCTGACCGCAGGGGCAGCAGATCAACGAGGCGGCGTGTGACCTGGCCAGAGAAGTAGCCAATGAGGGCGATGCGCTGGTGGCGGGCGGAGTCTCGCAGACGCCCTCGTACCTCAGCTGCAAGAGCGAAGACGAGGTCAAGAAGATCTTCAAGAAACAGCTGGACGTTTTCATCAAGAAGAACGTAGACTTTCTGATCGCCGAGGTGAGGATCGTAAATTCGCTCTGCTAATTATACATGCCTTTAGTTTGGTTATTGATTGATTGATTGATTGATTGGCAGTACTTCGAGCACGTGGAGGAGGCTGAATGGGCCGTCCAGACTCTGAAGGCGACAGGAAAGCCTGTAGCAGCGACTCTGTGTATTGGACCTGAGGGAGACATGCACGGAGTGACACCTGGAGAGTGTGCCGTCAGACTGGTCCGAGCAGGTGCGTCTCACAAAAACACTTTATTAACAGGGAACGCTCTCAGAACGTTCCGGCAAGGTTCTGAACAAACGTTCTTCCAATAGAACGTTGTTCAAAGTTAATGTTCTCAAAACGTTAGCACAAAAACATTATTTATGTGTCGCTCATGGAATGTTTTCCTGAAACATTTCAGTTGGACGTTCGTCTAACTTTTTTAAATGTTACTACTTTTTTTAGAGAACATTCAAAAGTAACGTTCCCATAATGTTTGAAAATGGAACGTGTTCTTAACATTCACGTAACCAAGAATTTATTTATTTTTTTAAATATTTAAAAAACTGGACGTTCAGAAATAACGTTTAAGGGAACGTTAGCATAACGTTCTCAGAACGTAAAGAGTTAGTTCAGCCGAAAATGAAATTTCTGTCAATTAATTACTCTCCCTCATGTCGTTCCACACCTGTAAGACCTTGTACACCTATAAGAGATTGTTGAATAAAGTCATTATTTTTGTTTTGTTTTTGCGCACAAAAAGTATTCTCGTTGCTTCATAACATTAAAGTTGAACCACTGCAATCACATGACTGTTTTAACGATGTCTTTAGTACCTTTCTGGACCTTGAAAGTGTTGATTATATTGCTGTCTATGGACGAGTCTCTCGGATTTCATCAAAAATATCTTAATTTGTGTTCTGAAGATGAACGAAGGTCTTACGGGTGTGGAACAACATGAGGGAGAGTAATTAATGACAGAAATGTCATTTTTGGGTGAACAAACCCTTTAACTAAAGTGAGTGTGTGAACGGGGACGCACCTACACCCTTTTCAGCATCAGCAGATGATGGAGTTCTGATCAGGGGCGCCCCCAAGGGGTGGCCAGGGGTGGCTACGGCCACCCCTGCATAAACTCTGGCCACCCCTGTGGCCACCCCAGTATGATTTTGCATTGGGTACTATTAATTTAAATGCATAATGTAAATTCACAAGTTCATGAAGTGAAAGAAAATAAAATGCCACCAAAAAAAGATAGATTGACTGACGCCACCAGAGTAGCTGTTTCACTGCCACCAAGTCTAAATAGTAATGTCTACAGACCTGAATTTCAAATGTTATTTATACTGTGAAGAGGGTAGGTTAGGGGTGTGCGATATATTTAGTCTACGATTTTATCATAATTGTTGTTTTAACGATGCACAATCGATCTGACATCCCTGTATGTGATGTTGTCTTGTAGATTAGACTAGTGTCGGTGCGCATTTAGAGTTCACGCTTTCACTGTGTTAATAAATATCACACGAAGAGTGCCGTTTTTCTCCAGATATCAGCATAACAAATGTTATATAAATTTTATTCATGTTTACATTTTAGACATCATTGCCTGTTTCTGCACAATTTCGCCAACGATTCAACGAATATAGTTCAGATCAAATCCAGAGCATTGAATTGCGTCCCTGAGCAACAACTGGCGCTGTTTCTTTACTGAATGAATCAGCTTTTTAAACGAATAAGTTGAATCAATGAAAATTGGAAAAGATACAAGTGACTACGAGGGAGCTTCAGTTGAACAACAGTGAACTGCGGTCAGATGAGATGTTGTCAGACTATGTCAGTAAAATTCAGAAAAATGAACATGACTGTCCAATCAGCTGTTATTCTGTGCTCGCGGCGCGCACTCAAGAATTGCATGCGCAAATGCGCCGGCGCGCGCTGCATAATTACTTTATTATAGCTTAAATAAAGCCCAAAAGAATACGAGCAATGACCGTCATTGCTCTGTTGTAAGTTAAGTCATGAAATTACCATACATGCGATTAAAGCTGCCTCAAAACTGTGAATGCATGTATTTGTTAACATGGTTTTAAAGCTATTGTTATCCAATTTGTTGGCCTTAAAACGTCTTAAAAATGCACATATGTACACCAGAGAAATCTAAATTTTCTCGGGGGAGCATGCCCCCGAACCCCCCTAGCAAACTATATTTTATGACCTCGGTAATTATGAAACCATAATGCAATCTGAATGCAAAATGTGTATTTCTACAAATGTGCACATTTTTGGACTCAAACGGTGTAGGTATGTGTATGCAAATAAATGGGACCGAACACGACTGAATGTAAAGGTTTGTGTCCTCATTATTCTATTAATAACTACCAATTGATTTTGCATGTATGTATATGTATATACATATAGGACATTATATATATATATATATATATATTTTTTTTTTTTTTTTTGCCACCCCAAGAATTGCTGTGGCCTCGTCTGGCCACCCCTATTAAAATTTTCTGGGGGCGCCACTGGTTCTGATGTCCCGTGTGTCTGTCCAGGTGCTGATATCGTGGGTGTGAACTGTCACTTTGACCCCATGACCTGTGTGAAGACCGTGTCCATGATGAAGGCGGCCGTGGAGAAAGCCGGTCTGAAAGCGCATTATATGACGCAGCCGCTGGCGTATCACACACCCGACTGCAGCTGCCAGGGCTTCATCGACCTGCCCGAGTTCCCCTTCGGTACACAAACACATTCCTGCCATAATGAATGCCATAAAAATAGTTTTCTTAATAAGACGAACACGTGAATATGTGAATGTGTGTCTTTCAGCTCTGGAGCCGCGGATCCTGACCCGCTGGGAGATGCAGCAGTACGCCAGGGAGGCCTATAAGGCCGGCATCCGTTATATTGGCGGCTGCTGCGGGTACGAGCCGTATCACATCCGCGCCGTGGCCGAGGAGCTCGCCGTTGAGAGAGGATTCCTGCCCGAGGCGTCTCAGAAACACGGCATGTGGGGCAGCGGACTGGAAATGCACACCAAACCCTGGGTCAGAGCCAGGTGAGACAGAGAGAGATTCGTTTTCACATACAGAGTTATATATGTTTGTACTAGTGATGATTGACACCCAATAATAATGAGCGATTCCTCCAGACCAGTAGGTGGAGACACTTGTACATGAAACACAAACGAACACTGGTGCATTTGTGATGTATTACTAATGAACGTTCGTTAGTTTCGATCACAATCATTCTGAACATGAGTACTAGCAATGATTGACACTCAATAATAATGAGTGATTCCTCCAGACCAGCAGGTGGAGACTCTCATATGTGAAACACAAACGAATGTCGGTGCATTTGTGATGTATTACTAATGAACGTTCGTTATAGTTTAGATCACAATCATTCTGAACATGAGTACTAGCAATGATTGACACCCAATAATAATGAGCGATTCCTCCAGACCAGTAGGTGGAGACTCTTGTACATGAAACACAAACAAACACTGGTGCATTTGTGATGTATTACTAATGAACGTTCGTTATAGTTTCGATCACAATCATTCTGATAACGAGTACTAGCGATGATTGACAATCAATAATCACGAGTGTTTCCTCCAGACCAGCAGGTGGAGACTCTCATATGTGAAACACAAACGAACGTCAGTGCATTTGTGATGTATTATTCACGAACATTTGTTATAGGTTCGATTACAATCACTCTGAACACGAGTACTAGTGATGATTGACACCCAATAATAATGAGCGATTCCTCCAGACCAGCAGGTGGAGACTCTCATATGTGAAACACAAACGAACATTGGTGCATTTGTGATGTATTACTAATGAACGTTCGTTATTGTTTCGATCACAATCATTCTGAACACGAGTACTAGCAATGATTGACACTCAAAAATCACGAGTGATTCCTCCAGACCAGTAGGTGGAGACTCTCGTATGTGTGTTTGTGATGTATTATTCATAATCGTTAGTTATAGTTTCGATCACAATCATTCTGAACACGAGTACTAGCGATGATTGACACTCAATAATCGGGTTATTCCTCCAGACCAGTAGGTGGAGACTCTCGTATGTGTGTTTGTGATGTATTATTAATGAACATTTTTTATAGTTTCGATCACAATCATTCTGAACACCAGTACTAGCGATGATTGTCACTCAGTAATCAGGGGTTATTCCTCCAGACCAGTAGGTGGAGACTCTTGCATGTGTGTTTGTGATGTATCGTTCATGAATGTATGTCGCTGCGCTCCGCAGGGCCCGTCGTGATTACTGGGAGAAGCTGAAGCCCGCGTCCGGACGCCCGCTGTGCCCGTCCATGTCCACTCCCGACGGCTGGGGGGTCACCAAAGGTCACACCGAGCTCATGCAGCAGAGGGAGGCCACGACTAAAGAGCAGCTGCGCCCGCTGTTCGAGAAAGCCGACGCCAAATACTGAGAGGGTCAGAGGTCGAGCTGCAGCCGCGTTTAGAAGCCGACAGAAGATATGCAAGACGATCTGTCCAGCTCTTCTCTTCCTCAGTGTACGTTTACGAACCAAACGCGATATCATGAATAGGATTGTTTACTTCAGCAGGACCAGACTTTCTGTAGAAACTAAATAAATTGAAGTGTTTAAAAGTTTAATTGTGCCTGTGGAGGTGTAATCGACATGCTTTATTTGACTGATGACTGCATTCCAGATGTTCAGAACACTCCAGTCTGACACGGTGTTTCCATTTCTGATGCTCAATAAACATTCATCATGATCTCACTCTCATTCTCACTGTCGTTTTAATTAAAATAAAGAAATGGAGCTTAAGAATGAGGTTTTATTGATTAAACACAATGTTTTTGCTACTTACATAAAGAAGATTTGTGCTTTAATGCATTTACAGTATCATTAATGTTAAAGTGCATATGGTAATAAATGACGAATGTAACATCTTTAACATTATGATTATGATCCAGTGCTTGTCTGACTATGAGCGCTGTTTAAAAACAGTGACAATATCCACTAGTAAAAGAGTTCTCTTTTGAGGCGTCATAATGTTTTGCTGGCGGTCAGTGGCGCCATCTGGTGGACAGAAATGAACTTTCCCTGTTGTCAAAAACACCAACGGAGAAAAACATCACTTGAAAAGAGGAAATTATGGAAGGCCATTTCCGTTACACAAGAAAAAAAAATCCTTTGGAAAATCATAATTATGAGATAAAAAGCCGAAATTATGACATACTACATCGAAATAATGACTTTTAAAAAATCATATGACGTTAAAAAGTCGAAATTATGATAAAAAGTCAAAATTCGGACTTATAAAGTCATAATTATGACATAAGTCGACATTATTTCGACTTTTTAATCTCAGTTTAGATTGTTATAAATCTCATAATTATGACTTAATATGACATAATTTCGACTTTAACGCATATTTAAAATTCGGACGTATAAAGTCATATTTATGACACAAGGACATAAGTCAACATTATTTCGACTTTTAATTTCAGTTTAGATTTTTTAAAAACTCATAATTATGACTTAATATGACATAATTTCGACTTTAACTCATATTTATTGACTTTTTAAGTCAATGTCAGCTTTTTAATTTCACCATTTTTTGTCACACAGTAAATCATAATGTCGACTTTTATCATAATTTTGCCTTTTTACCTCATGACTTGTCATAATTATGACTCTTTATGTAATAATTTCGACTTTTTAATGTCACGAATATGACTTTTAAATTCATAATTATGATTTACCAAAACACAATTTGTTTTCTTATGTAGCGGAAATGGGCTTCCATAGTAATCACACGTTACATGATTAATTATTCATATGTGCCTGGTCACATGATGCGACTTTCATGAATTATTGATCAGAGAGAGATAAATCAGCTGTTTCATCGCTTTTGTCTTCACATTAGAGCACAAACTACACAGTTGAAGCACCTTGTGTTTTAATACAGACAACAAAGAAACTGACAAACAAAAACAAAAAAAAAACAGAAAAAAGGTGCACGAATTGAGCCACGACGACCACCGTGCGTCTCCTGCGCCTCTGATTGCATCATCACGCAGAGTGCGTGTCCCACGTGCAGATGTTTACGTCCTCCTCTCTGTGACGTCAGCGCCCAGTCGTCGTCGGATGAGAAACATTCGCGATGTTAAAGATGCGGATTAGCGGACAAAAGGCCTCGCAGGCGGCAGGTGACGCGACGCGCGCAGGTATGCAGCGCGAACGACGCGTGCGTTAACGGACGACAAAAACAGAGGGGAAATCGATGTTATTATCGGACGGTTTAAGTGTGTTCATCCGCGTCCGCTAGTCTGGCCTTTCTTCTACTCTCTAGAGCGGATTCCGCGTGAACTCGGTCTCGGTTCGGGTTTCTTTGTTATTCGCATGTCATTCGCGATGGAGGACGCGCTGGAGTCCGGATGGGTCTCGGTCCGACCGAATGTTTTCGAGGAGAAAGAGAAGCACAAGTTCGTCTTCATCGTCGCCTGGAACGAGATCGAAGGAAAGTTCGCCGTCACGTGCCACAACCGAACCGTCCAGAAACGGAGCGCCGCGCGGGACTCGCTGCTCGAGGCGGCCGAGGGCGAGCTGACGGCGGACAAACCAGCGCAGGCCAGAGAGAGCCCGGGCCGAGAGCGAGCCAGCAGCAGGCCGGTGAAAAGTCCGAGCAAGAGCGCTGACCTGGAGCTGCTGGACGCGGCGGCGGCGGCGGCGGAGGTCGCGGAGGATCCGGAGCTCAGCCCGCGGGAGGACTTCAGCTGGGCCGGCCTCTTCTCGTTCCAGGACATGCGGGCCGCTCACCTGCAGCTGTGCGCCGTCAACTCGGACCTGGAGCCGTGTCTGCCCGCCTTCCCCGAGGAGCAGACGGCCGTGTGGTCGGTCCTGTTCGGCGTCCCGGAGATGAGCGCGCGCGACACGGAGGCGCTCTGCTTCCAGCTGCAGGTGTATCTGGGTCACGCGCTCGACACCTGCGGATGGAAGATCCTGTCTCAGGTTCTGTTTCCGGACAGCGACGATTCCGAGGAATATTACGAGAGTCTGAGCGAGCTGCGGCAGAAGGGCTACGAGGACGCGCTGCAGAGAGCCAAGAGACACCTGCAGCAGGTGAGACAGGCGCGCGCGCGCGCGCGGGTACCCGGATCTGAGTTCTGCTCGTTCACTATAGTGCCGCGAAATGTAACTGTATTCTCGCGCAGTTTGTTATATAAAGCTGGATATCTAGTATAAAGCAAATCTCAACTGCTTGATTGTTTATATCGTCACGAAATATAACTATTATCGTCCAGCTCTGAGATAAATGCGACTTGAAGATATTAAGATATTATAAATATTAACATCATTTTCTGTAAGGCTGCTTTGAAACTGTGTGTTGTGAAAAGCGCCACACACACACACACACACACACACACACACACACGTGTCATGACAGCTGAAGATCATACATGTGCATCATACGTTTTTTTTTTGTTCATGTCTAATATATTTTTAATTAAGTATAAGTGGCTTTATATGAGGGAAATCTCTAAAATCTTTTTAGTTAGGCTATGTTTTATTTTAAGGTGTAATTATACAGTTAAGTAGTGAGTAATATTAAGGGTTTGGTTTAGGGTTAGTTGTATGTAATTATGCATAATTTATAGTTATTACTATAGTAACTACACCGTGACGTGTAACATGGACACTGTAAAATAAAGTGTTACCAACGTTTCAAATCCTCATCGACACTGAAATAAATCTGGTTTACTTTGAAACTATTTTCACTCAGATTGTTAGTAAATTTCACAAATAATTACAAAGAAATGAAATTTGGAGGCAGGAAGACTGAAATAGTATTTTCTTGTAAAACTTCAATAATATGAGAAAGCCAACTTACTGAAATGCTAATAAACGTATTATATTATTATATAGCTCCTAGAGCTTAAACTCTACAACCACCAAACTCAGCTGATTTAGTGTGCTATATCCTTTCTAACTAATCCGACTTACGTTTTTCCTAAAAAGGCTGATCAAAACTCGGAAAAAACCCATTGACTTTCATTGACGGAATGTTCAGATGAGCCAAGACTGTTCAAACTCCAACTGACAAACTTTTCAAACTCCAACTGACAAACTTTTCAAACTCCAACTGTCAAAATTCAAATTTAAACTGCCAGCTCATTAGCTTCTATTAAGATGCCATTTTATGAACCATTTCTAAGCCATTGAGACTCATTCTATCTATCTATCTATCTATCTGTCTATCTGTCTGTCTGTCTGTCTATCTATCTATCTATCTATCTGTCTGTCTAGACTGTATTGCCTACAAAACATTCGAACTTTAAGCTTTAAAACTACTTTA
The DNA here is from genome assembly GCA_036281575.1 of Ancherythroculter nigrocauda. Classification (NCBI taxonomy): domain Eukaryota; kingdom Metazoa; phylum Chordata; class Actinopteri; order Cypriniformes; family Xenocyprididae; genus Ancherythroculter; species Ancherythroculter nigrocauda. The sequence goes on from VTFQ01000017.1 coordinate 37,517,126, forward strand.
AACTTCAAACTTCAAGCTTTTAAAACTTTTTTCAAACTTTCTGGTCTGCTTTGTCAAGCCAACTTCAAAGTTTGTCTGGACAAACATTTTTCTAGTCTTTATTTACAACTTGAGCTTGTGTTTCCTGTCTCCCATATTCGCGTGTGTATGAATGGAAGTGTAGTTTGGGCGGCCCTTGAGACGTCATGGGAACGGCTCCTGTGTGAATCAGAGAATATTCATCATCAGTGATTGATGCTGCTTGTTGTTATTGATTGACATGTGACAGTCGACAGCTCAGATATTAATAACTGGAGTGATTTAGATCTGCTCTGGGATGTGGGTGGAGCCTAAACACTTCCCCGGTTTCACAGAGAAGCTCAAGTCTAGTCCCGGACTGTGTGTGTGTGTGTGTGTGTGTGTGTGTGTGTGTGTGTGAGTGTGTGTGTGTGTGTGTGTGTGTGTGTGTGATGAGCTGTTTTCACTGAAAACTTCGTTTACTTTTCACAGAGCTTTGGTTGCGCTGAATGTGCACATTTTTACAATATGTCAGTCTCTTTGTTTCGTCTCAAGATGTTTTTTTTAGGGTATGTTTATAAAAGCTACTTAAATGTCCTAATTAAACTAATGTCTAATCCTGGCTTAATCTAAGCCCTGTCTGTGAAACCAGGCCTTAAAGTAGAATTAAATCTAAACTAAAGCCATGATGACGAGCCCACGTCAGTGTTCAGGCTCCGGTCAGACGTGATTCTGACCCTCCACCATCAGCACACGGGTCACTGAACACCTAAACTACCATCTGTCAGCCGTTCAGCCCGAAACCTGATCCAGCATCAGCTGCTGCCGGCACAATGACACACACACACACATACGGTTACGTCACTTGCCCACCGCAGCACCGCCCCCACCGTCATTTTGATGTTTTTATAGTAATAAAAATAATTTAGTTCAGTTAGAGAACAGACACTACAATTAAAAACTGAACGCGTCTGCTCAATATAGCGTGAGCCGAACGAGTGGCGGCACAGATCAGCAGCAGGAGTCAGATTATCAGGAGCTGACTGACGAGACGATGGCGGAAGATTTTTGGATTTTTGCAGTATTTTGGATTTAAACCCAGTGCTCATAGAGAACCTGCAAAGGATTAGTTGTGCTTATGTAGTTGTTGTGTTTTTCATTAAGAATAATAACCAAGCAATTGGAGCTAATTTGAAAGTAAAATCCGCGTTCATAACGGTGCGTGTCTGCTGGTGCGGATCAGAGGAACAAGTGAATGAATGTTGCGTTTGCGCTTCAGAAGTCGCGAAGCTTCAGTTTGGAGTTGTTTATGTGGACCATACGGCTCCGTGCGATTTATTAAATCACAACGGCCGTGTTTTAATTCAGTAAATTTATGCGCTGTGTAGGGCTGGGCGATAAATCGATTTTATCGATTAACTCGAATTTGACGTTAAGGGCGATTTGTTTTTAATGAAAATCGGTTTTCTCTTTAACTTCCACCACCGGCTCTCCCCTTAGGCTTCCGTAGTTCAGAGTGGGCTCGCCCTCCCCCCGCTTACCTTACAGTCAGCCGCACACAGACAACATGGCAGGTAACAGCGCAGAGCTCCTTCCAAAGAAAGGCACCGTTTCATCCGTTGTTTGGAATGGACTATATGCACGGAGCGTTCTTTAGAACTTCCGCATTAATATAAGCCAGCTCGAAAACTTCCGGTGAGATGTCATTTGCTGGTGTGTTGAGCATCAGTAGTGTAATACTTAGTTTATAATCAGATTATAGTCACTTAAATAGGCATAGCATCAATTTAGTTATTCAAACATAACACGCATACAAAATAAATAAATAAGGACGTACCTCAGTGTTCCTCCTCGGCTAAATTCAATTCGACCATCAGTTTTCACACTTTTATGTGAAAAAAAAAGCTTCAAAAATTAAATATTTATTGTACACTTTAGTTAGATTCATTTAATAAAATGTGTGTTTTTATAAGAGTGCTGAAATCATTGATCTTGCGCTGCATTGACTGACAGCTGCTGTGATTACAAGGTAAAAGTGCGGTATCACTTCCTGTTTAATTAATTCACCATAAAAGTTATTGTTTTTCTTAAGTTTTGTAAGTATTTCATACTTCACATTGACAAAATATATTTGTAAACCTAGTTACTTTATAATGTTTAACATTTAGTCAAAAACAAAGTGAAAAACGATTAGAGGAAATGGCTCACAAATGCGCAAATACATGCTACTTTGCCGCCACCTGCTGGTTAAAGTGGTAATATTGTCTTTTTTATTTTTAAATAAGTGTTTTCTATCAAATGATGAATTTACTATATTTTTAAACGATCGGTTTTACAATGGGGACAATCTCAGAAGGATGAACAAGTAATGTTTGTGGTCATCATAAACTGCATAAGCGAAAATCTGAACAAAATAAAGAGTACATTTGTTTTGAGCAATTTCTTTGTCGGTTGTTGTTTGTTTTTAAATAGAAAAAAAAAAATCGATTAAAATCGAAAATCGGGTTTGGTGTGAAAAAATCGGAGATTTTTTTTTTAGGTCATATCGCCCAGCCCTAGCGCTGTGTTCATTTACGCGAGCAGATCGTGATCCGCCGGTCGAGATTGAGTCGCTTTAACCTGCATCACGTGCCAAACATCTTCACAAACTTATGATCAGAAGCTTTAAGGGCTGAAGTAACATTTGAAAATGAAGAAATTAAGACAATATTAGTGTTGTAATTTTACAGTTATAATGTAAAATAAAATTCTTATTACTTTTATTGTTTATATTATTTATTATTATTTGTATTCTTTCTTTATAGTTATATTGATATATAATCAATACAAACAAGCACAGCAAACCTGGGGAAAAATATCAGAAAAATATAATAAAATATAATATAAAATTAATTTTTTCCTCAAATCTGCAGCTGTAGTTTATAAATCTGAGCAGTTCCTGTTAGTCCAGTGAATGAAGCTCCATCAGGACTGAACGATCATGTGTTTGTTCCTGTGAAGTCCTCGTTACCATGGTGACACACACTCACCTGCACTAGTGATCCGTTCACACACACACACACACACACATTCTGCTATACGACACTAAACACACTCTTATTAAATATGGAAACAATATTTTTTTATTTCCAGCTCGGATAACTGCAGTGTGATGTAAGAGTTGGTCATAACTATAATCTATAATCATGGGTCTGCTCATTTACATACAGCGGTGATGATGTCACCGGGGGCGGGGCTTTGATTGTGCTGAGTGTGTTCATGTTTATATCAGCTGTTTGTTTCTCAAAGAGCTTCAGATGTTTTCGTTTGTGTTCCAGTGATCGTTTCTGGCAGAAGCACAGCTAAAAATATCATCAGAAGTGTGTGTGTGTGTGTCGAGCGCTCTCATTGGTCGGTTTAGATGTTTGTTTAAGTAGCATGTGTTTGTGATGGTGTCTGCGGTCACAGGGTCAAAGGTCATCAGTGTTGTTTTGACGGGTGGTGTCGGTGAAATACTGCCATATGTGTTTGTGTGTGTGTGTGTTGATGGGATGTTGTTTATTCACACTTTATATTAATGTGCAAATGTGTCATAAATACTGTTAACGTGAATAATGAGCGCAGCACACACACACACACACACACACACACACACACACACACACACACTGATGAACATGTACAAATGATTCCCACGACAGACAGATCACATGACATCATTGCTGGCAGCCAATCAGGACGTTTTCCACAGTGACTCGTGTATCCTGTGCCAAAAACAGGAGAGCGGAGACAGGATGTGATGTCATAGCTCAAGGGGGTTTCCAGCATTAATAGAGTTAGTGAAAAACAACATTAGAAACGTCCTGTATTCATCCATGTTCATCATCATCATCATCATCATCATCATCATCTCTGCTGTCCAAACTCACACTCACCAAGAGTCATATCAGAGGAAATGCGCAAACCGTTCAAAAGTTGTTTTTTTAAAGAAAATTAATACTTTTATTCATCAAGGACGCATTAAATTGATCAAAAATGACAGTAAAGACAATTATAATGTTACAGAAGATTATATTAGATCATATTAGAATGATTTCTGAAGGATCATGTGACACTGAAGACTGCAGTAATGATGCTGAAAATTTCAGGAATAAATTACACTTTACTATATATTCACATAGAAAACAGCTGTTTAACATTCTAATAATATTTCACTGTTTTTACTGTATTTTTGATCAAATAAACGCAGCCTTGGTGAGCAGAAGAGACTCTTTCAAAAACATTACAAAAATATTAATTAATCCTGAACACTTCATTAGAAACTCAACATTACACACGATTACCTGGAACTCACTGATGTTGCGAGTGATTGACAGAGTTGAAACTGATCTGGGTCATAATGTTATTAATAATAATATTTCTGTGGGGTTGATGGGATGTTATCAGACAGAATGAATGTGCAGCAGGTGTGGATTCACATCAGTCAGTTAAAGCAGGTGTGTGTGTACCTGCTGAACAACTCGTCTGCATCACATGACTGTCACATGTTCACTCTCAGATGTGCACACAACCGCCACCCGCCGTCTCCACGGCGACCAGTCGTCAAGGTAAACAGAGGCTCAGTGTTGCAGATGAATGGATCAGTGTTTGACCCACTGGAGAGACGGACAGACGGGTCCATTCATCAGAACAGAGCACAACAAACAAAAGATTCATTTACTGACATGAGTGTGTGTTACTGACAGCTTCTCAACTGGACTCATTTGGTCAGTGTGTTGTTTTAATAAAGGGAGTTTTAGGCTTTGTGACGAAGAAAAGAATAGCCTACATTTACTGTGTAATAAAAACTCACACTTGTATTCTTATTGCTGACGCTGTTTTGATGTAAAGTGGAGCAAAAGAAGTCGACTGAAAATCCCGGAATATACAGGGCTCTATGCTTACATTTATGAGATTAATGTTTTAAATAGAAAGTTTTGAATATAGAAATATTAAATGATTTAAATAGCTGAAATGATTCTTTAAAAATGAAACTAAAACTGCCAGTAGGGGGCAGCAAGTCAATAAATCATTCATTCAATCGATCTTTATGAATGGGTCATTGAATCATTGACTCACTAGATTCGTTTGAATACGCAGATTCATTCATGAAGGAAACTTCTCAGAGATGCGCCGCGGGTTCAGCTGTGTTTTTTTTTTTTTTTTTTTGGAACTATTTTCGTTGACGAAATGGAGCAAAATCTGACAACAAGTCACTTAATGTTAACTTCATGTTTATTGAATTGTTGTATAAAATCTATATTACATTAGCAAACTCCCTTTATAATCATTAAAAAACTGCCACTCGTCTAAGTTCATCGTGATCTCACAAACTTCTGTTATAATCAATGAAGTTGTCTACTATGGAGTACGCACATGACATGCAAGAAAACTATAGTAGAGTAAATCGAGCGCACAATTTAGCAAATCGAGGGAACGAAATAGTAAATTGTGCGTATGTTTTAGCAAATCAAGGGAACGAAATAGTAAATTGTGCGTATGTTTTAGCAAATCAAGGGAACGAATTAGTAAATCTTGTGTATGTTTTAACAAATCGAGGGAACGAAATAGTAAATCATGCGTATGTTTTAGCAAATCGAGGGAACGAAATGGTAAATTGTGCGTATGTTTTAGCAAATCGAGGGAACGAAATGGTAAATTGTGCGTATGTTTTAGCAAATCGAGGGAACGAATTAGTAAATCTTGTGTATGTTTTAGCAAATCGACGGAACGACATAGTAAATCTTGCGTATGTTTTAGCAAATCGAGGGAACGAATTAGTAAATTGTGCATACATTTTAGCAAATCGAGGAAACAAATTAGTAAAACTTGTGTACAATTTAGCAAATTGAGGGAGCGAAATAGTAAATTGTGCGTATGTTTTAGCAAATCGAGGGAAACAAAATAGTAAATCGTGCGTACGTTTTAGCAAATCAAGGAAACGAATTAGTAAATCTTGCGTACAATTTAGCAAATCGAGGGAAACGAAATAGTAAATCATGTGTACGTTTTAGCAAATCGAGGGAACGAATTAGTAAATCTTGTGTACAATTTAGCAAATCGAGGGAAACGAAATAGTAAATCATGTGTACGTTTTAGCAAATCGAGGGAACGAATTAGTAAATCTTGTGTACAATTTAGCAAATTGAGGGAAACGAAATAGTAAATCATGTTTACGATTTAGCAAATCGAGGGAACGACATAGTAAATCTTGCGTATGTTTTATTATAATCGAGGGAACGACATAGTAAATCTTGCGTATGTTTTATTATAATCGAGGGAACGAAATAGTAAATTGTGCGTATGTTTTAGCAAATCAAGGGAACGAAATAGTAAATCATGTGTACGTTTCAGCAAATCGAGGGAAATGAAATAGTAAATCGTGCGTATGTTTTAGCAAATCGAGGGAAATGAAATAGTAAATCATGTGTACGTTTCAGCAAATCGAGGGAAATGAAATAGTAAATCATGTGTACGTTTTAGCAAATCGAGGGAAACGAAATAGTAAATCTTGTGTACGATTTAGCAAATCGAGGGAAATGAAATAGTAAATCATGTGTACGTTTCAGCAAATCGAGGGAACGACATAGTAAATCTTCTGTATGTTTTAGCAAATCGAGGGAACGAATAAGTAAATTATGCATATGTTTTAGCAAATCAAGGGAACGAAATAGTAAATCATGTGTACGTTTCAGCAAATCGAGGGAAATGAAATAGTAAATCGTGCGTATGTTTTAGCAAATCGAGGGAAATGAAATAGTAAATCATGTGTACGTTTCAGCAAATCGAGGGAAATGAAATAGTAAATCATGTGTACGTTTTAGCAAATCGAGGGAAACGAAATAGTAAATCTTGTGTACGATTTAGCAAATCGAGGGAAATGAAATAGTAAATCATGTGTACGTTTCAGCAAATCGAGGGAACGACATAGTAAATCTTCTGTATGTTTTAGCAAATCGAGGGAACGAATTAGTAAATCTTGTGTATGTTTTAGCAAATCGAGGGAACGAAATAGTAAATCATGCGTATGTTTTATTATAATCGAGGGAACGAAATAGTAAATTGTGCGTATGTTTTAGCAAATCAAGGGAACGAAATAGTAAATCTTGTGTATGTTTTAGCAAATCGAGGGAACGACATAGTAAATCTTGTGTATGTTTTAGCAAATCGAGGGAACGACATAGTAAATCTTGCGTATGTTTTATTATAATCGAGGGAACGAAATAGTAAATTGTGCGTATGTTTTAGCAAATCAAGGGAACGAAATAGTAAATCATGTGTACGTTTCAGCAAATCGAGGGAAATTAAATAGTAAATCGTGCGTATGTTTTAGCAAATCGAGGGAAATGAAATAGTAAATCATGTGTACGTTTCAGCAAATCGAGGGAAATGAAATAGTAAATCATGTGTACGTTTTAGCAAATCGAGGGAAACGAAATAGTAAATCTTGTGTACGATTTAGCAAATCGAGGGAAATGAAATAGTAAATCATGTGTACGTTTCAGCAAATCGAGGGAACGACATAGTAAATCTTCTGTATGTTTTAGCAAATCGAGGGAACGAATAAGTAAATTATGCATATGTTTTAGCAAATCAAGGGAACGAAATAGTAAATCATGTGTACGTTTCAGCAAATCGAGGGAAATGAAATAGTAAATCGTGCGTATGTTTTAGCAAATCGAGGGAAATGAAATAGTAAATCATGTGTACGTTTCAGCAAATCGAGGGAAATGAAATAGTAAATCATGTGTACGTTTTAGCAAATCGAGGGAAACGAAATAGTAAATCTTGTGTACGATTTAGCAAATCGAGGGAAATGAAATAGTAAATCATGTGTACGTTTCAGCAAATCGAGGGAACGACATAGTAAATCTTCTGTATGTTTTAGCAAATCGAGGGAACGAATAAGTAAATTATGCATATGTTTTAGCAAATCAAGGGAACGAAATAGTAAATCATGTGTACGTTTCAGCAAATCGAGGGAAATGAAATAGTAAATCGTGCGTATGTTTTAGCAAATCGAGGGAAATGAAATAGTAAATCATGTGTACGTTTCAGCAAATCGAGGGAAATGAAATAGTAAATCATGTGTACGTTTTAGCAAATCGAGGGAAACGAAATAGTAAATCTTGTGTACGATTTAGCAAATCGAGGGAAATGAAATAGTAAATCATGTGTACGTTTCAGCAAATCGAGGGAACGACATAGTAAATCTTCTGTATGTTTTAGCAAATCGAGGGAACGAATTAGTAAATCTTGTGTATGTTTTAACAAATCGAGGGAACGAAATAGTAAATCTTGTGTATGTTTTAGCAAATCGAGGGAACGAAATAGTAAATCATGCGTATGTTTTAGCAAATCGAGGGAACGAAATGGTAAATTGTGCGTATGTTTTAGCAAATCGAGGGAACGAAATGGTAAATTGTGCGTATGTTTTAGCAAATCGAGGGAACGAATTAGTAAATCTTGTGTATGTTTTAGCAAATCGAGGGAACGACATAGTAAATCTTGCGTATGTTTTAGCAAATCGAGGGAACGAATTAGTAAATTGTGCATACGTTTTAGCAAATCGAGGAAACAAATTAGTAAAACTTGTGTACAATTTAGCAAATTGAGGGAGCGAAATAGTAAATTGTACGTATGTTTTAGCAAATCGAGGGAAACAAAATAGTAAATCGTGCGTACGTTTTAGCAAATCAAGGAAACGAATTAGTAAATCTTGCGTACAATTTAGCAAATCGAGGGAAACGAAATAGTAAATCATGTGTACGTTTTAGCAAATCGAGGGAACGAATTAGTAAATCTTGTGTACAATTTAGCAAATCGAGGGAAACGAAATAGTAAATCATGTGTACGTTTTAGCAAATCGAGGGAACGAATTAGTAAATCTTGTGTACAATTTAGCAAATTGAGGGAAACGAAATAGTAAATCATGTTTACGATTTAGCAAATCGAGGGAACGACATAGTAAATCTTGCGTATGTTTTATTATAATCGAGGGAACGAAATAGTAAATTGTGCGTATGTTTTAGCAAATCAAGGGAACGAAATAGTAAATCATGTGTACGTTTCAGCAAATCGAGGGAAACGAAATAGTAAATCTTGTGTACGATTTAGCAAATCGAGGGAAATGAAATAGTAAATCATGTGTACGTTTCAGCAAATCGAGGGAACGACATAGTAAATCATGTGTACGTTTCAGCAAATCGAGGGAAATGAAATAGTAAATCGTGCGTATGTTTTAGCAAATCGAGGGAAACGAAATAGTAAATCTTGTGTACGATTTAGCAAATCGAGGGAAATGAAATAGTAAATCATGTGTACGTTTCAGCAAATCGAGGGAACGACATAGTAAATCTTCTGTATGTTTTAGCAAATCGAGGGAACGAATAAGTAAATTATGCATATGTTTTAGCAAATCGAGGAAACAAATTAGTAAAACTTGTGTACAATTTAGCAAATCAAGGGAACGAAATAGTAAATCATGCGCACTATTTTTTCTTTCTTGCATGTCATGTGCAGGGCTCTGTAGTCTACACTGCACAACGAATCTCTTATTATCGTGTCTGTACTTTGTTATAATAAGAAGATTCGCAAGCGTTTATGACAGCACCGAACAAGCGTTTTGAGCAGAGAGTGGATTTTAACTTGAACGCCTCCGATTGGCCATTGTGTTCAAGAATCAACAGATCTGTCTGTGATTGGCTACATTACTCAATGCTGCAGAAACGCACTGATCGCACTGAGCCGTATGGAGATGTGAGTTCTGACGGTCGTGTTTGTGTTGCAGCTGTTGGAGAAGCAGCGCGGTGTGGAGCGTATGGTGGAGCTGCTGCAGCTGTACGGCGAGCAGGACGAGGCGTATGGAGATCTGGTGGAGGCCACGACTGAGCTCTACCACTACCTGCTGCAGCCCTTCAGAGACATGAGGGAGCTGGCCATGCTGCGCAGACAGCAGATCAAGGTAACACACACACCTTATATGGTCTGAGCGGGGCGGGGCCTGTTGGCATGGCGACCGCCATATCCCATGAGCCTCTGCTCTAATCACATTAAGGGTTGAGAACTGTGATTTCAGGGTCACCCACAGAATTTCAACAGGTTTTAACGTTTCACTGGATTCAAAATCGATTCACTAACACAATGAGACATGACAGAATCAATCAAAAATCACAACCAATCAGAAGAGCGTGTGGGTGGAGTCTCTCAAGCGCACTGCACACACACACAAACACTCACACCTGTATGTAAACAACCTCTCGCTCCGTTTTTACAGTTGACCTGCTGACACACTGACAATTCAGGTTTGTGTTCTGAGATCAGCGACACGCATCATTCACACAAAACACACATGCAAATACTGCACACACACATTTGCATGTGTTCTGAGTGAATCATGGGTTTTATAGTGAACACACACACATGTAATCATGTGACAGATGCTGATCATCAGGTTTGTATTTCATCAGAAGCGTCACACGAGTCAGTTTGAGTCAGATGAACATACGGCCACCGGCGCCACATGAATGAATGCATGAGGACATGAATGAGTGACTGAGGCATTATGGGACGCCCAGATCGAGTGTCCGGTGAGCAGAGAGGTGCAGTGTGGGTATCGTATTTCCATACATGAATTAGACATGTGACGAGACGGACGTCAGTTCAGCACAGAGGAGTCTCTGTAGATCTGCGCTTCTCAACCACTGGATTCCTTAAAACAAGATAAAACGGCTCAACATTGTGCAATATATTCACACAGAAAACAGCTGTTTTAAATTTAAATATTATTTCACTGTTTTACTGTATTTTTGATCAAATAAACGCAGCCTTGAAGAGCAGAAGAGAGATTCAAAACATCAAAATGTACAGAAACTAGGAGAGTCGGGCCTTTAAATAATGTTGTGGACAAAAACAACAGAATAGGATCATAAAAATATCTCAATATAAGAATCTTCTGATTCACTGCTGTGAGCAAATCATGAATCAGTGAGTTGAACTGAAGAACCAGATGAGTCAGATTTGTGAGCAAATCTTCAGAACGGTTCATTGAAAACGTCCGACTCATATGAGTGATTTGTTCATGAATCGAACATGAACTCTCACAGTGAATCATTCAGTTCTGATCAGTCAAATCAATAGAGTTACTGAACATTAAGCATCTTTTAAACACAAACCCATCAAATCATGAGTGAACGAACACTGTTAATGCTTCACAAGCAGTTCTTTTTCTCCTCATCAGCGTCTCCTTCATTTGACATCATCAGATCATGTGAATAGGCGATGGGCGTCAGTGAGATCAGGATATTTCCAGCATGACGTGATTGTGATGCGTCTCACGGGACTGTGTGTGTGTGTGTGTGTGTGTGTGTGTGTGTACCGTATGCCACAGCAGCATCTGGTTCACATTAGTCTCCTCAGTGTATATATACATACACACACACACACACACACACACACACACACACACACAGTGTGCAGGAAGCGTCTCACGCTGGAAACTCCAGTCAGTAAATGTCCCTATTATTATCCTGGTTTTGTTCTGGAGTCTCCTACAATAGATTCACATTCATCCAAGGTCAAAAACACTTTAATTCTCTCATAATATCCACTGCAGCATCAGCTCTTTTCTCTCAGTGTCTGAAACACTTTGATCAAAGATTCGGTCTCTCTAAACTCCGCCCCTCTGAGAGCTGCTCTGCTCTGATTGGTCAGATGACCCCATCTGTTATGATTGGTCAGAAACCAAACGCTCATTATCATATCTGAATCTCAGCTCTTGATGCACAGTGATTCGAACAGTAACGATGCTTTGAACAGCGTCTTCTCGACACGAACAACACAAACTCTTCCAGTCTCAGATACAACTACAGTGATTGAGGGCGGGGCAAAGAGACGCTGTTCGTGGACAGCAAATGGGCTGGCATTATGCAAATTAGTTACAGATTCAGCAGAGCTTTAACATTCACAAACAGCTTTATTACACACTACATGAAAGGAAATGTTTGAAAAATCATAATAGTGGCACTTTAAATAATCTGAAGCTCTTTCACAGACGCACTGCATCACTGTAGTGACCCGGTGTGTGTGTGTGTGTGTGTGTGTAGATGTCAATCACAATAGTGATGAATGTTTCAATAGTAATGAACACAACAACAAACACAACATGACTGCTGGAGTCTGATTCACCAACAAATGACTCTCATGAGCTGGTTCTTTTGAATGAATCACTCAGAATGACTCCTGAACCATTTTTGAACAATGACTTGATTCTGTTGAGATTCATTGGGAGACTGTTGGCACTGTGTGTGTGTGTGTGTGTGTGTGTGTGTGTTTCTCACCTGCTGCTTGTGTCTGATAGGCAGGAACGGTTTGTGTTTGTTTGGATAATAATCAGATCTCAAATGTCCTGATGATGTCACACACTGCCTGAAAAACACAAAGGTCACCGCCAATGAGATATGGGTGTGCAATATTGACAAAAAAATGATATTTTATGTGATTTTGTTGATAACGATAATTAGATGACATTTTGCTGAGTGTTTTTATGCTGATTTCCAGGGGCATTTATAGCTTTAAGGTAAATTTTAACCTTATTAGATGTTACAATTGCATAAATACTGCTGTGAGTTTGTTTTTATTGCATATTTAATTATGACACTAAAAATTAATGAGTCGAGTCACTGAGTCGTTCATTCAAATGATTCTTTCAAACTGCTATGGAAGCTTGTTTTCACAGAATAAAATAAAAAAAAAGTAATTGTGACTTTTTAGCTCACATTTCTGACTATTTCTCAGAATTGTGAAATATAAACTTGCAATTGCAAGAAATAAACTTAAAATTGTACGATAAAAAGATAAAAATACTTTTTTATTTTTATTCCATGGTGGAAACAAGCTTTAGTAAACAGCTGAATCATTCTGCTATTGAATCATTCATTAAACTGATTCATTCAAAATGGATCAATTCAGTAATGAAGCACCGCTGTGTGAATTTTCATTGATAAAATAAAACAAACGTGTCTAAAATGTAACTCAGAATATTGGCTTGTTATTTATTGAACTGTTTTATAAAATCAATATGACATTTGTGCTGATATTCAGGAAAACACACTCACATGCTCGTGTGACATCACTAAACAATCATTTGATTGATATATAAAACTCTTGGGGGAAAATGTACATCTCACATTTTGGGTTCATTCTAAAGGCCGTTCACACCAGAGACGTTAACGACACCTGTGTGTGTGTGTGTGTGTCAGATCTCGCTGCAGACGGAGCGTCTGGGCCCGCGGCGCGTCGACTCTCTGCGCAGGGAGGATGAGGATTGGCAGAGGAAGGCTCACGCCGCCGTGCTCTCCATACAGGACCTGACCGTCAAGTACTTCGAGACCACCGCACGCGCTCAGAAAGGTGCTGACACGTCACATGATCACGTCCTGCACAAACATGTTCAGTGATGATGAAGAGACCTTTCCATCAGGGGCCACTAGGGGTCCTCGGCACACTCGGTGTTTCTGTACAAATACAACCGACTTCTGTTTTATGAATAATTCACTTTATGTGATTATTACTACATTGCCACAGCTCTGTCATTACAGCAGACGGATCAGTGTGTCTCTCTCTCTCCAGTGATGTACGAGCGCATGCGGGCCGACCAGAGGAAGTTCGGGAAGGCAGCATGGGGAGCGGCAGTGGAGCGCATGGAGAAACTACAGTACGCCGTCTCAAAGGAAACACTGCAGCTGATGCGTGCCAAAGAGATCTGCCTGGAACAGAGGAAACACGGCCTGAGAGAGGAGGTGCCACACACACTCACACACACTCACACACACACACACACACACACTAGTGATAAGACTGTGTGATCATGTGACACTGGTCTGCTCTCTCAGATGCAGGGTCTGCAGGACGGAGAGGACGCTATGGTGCGTCTGGACCAGCTGGAGGCGCTGTACTACGAGCTTCAGCTGCAGCTGTACGAGATCCAGTTCGAGATCCTGAAGTACGAGGAGCTGCTGCTGACGGCACAGCTGCAGAGTCTGCGCAGACAGATGAGCGGTGAGTGTGCGTCCGTCCTCACGCGTCTGCGCAGCTGCGGCGATCACTCCTCATGTGTGTGTGTGTGTGTGTGTGTGCAGAGAGGCAGGAGGAGGTGGTTTACTACGACACGTACGAGAGCCCCGACGCCATGAAGGCCACAGACGACCCCGCGACCCCTCTGACCCCTCCCAGAGACGAAGTGGCCAAGCTCCAGCAGAGGACGCGGCAGCTGGAGGCGCGCAGGGGCCGCATCACCGCCAAGAAAGCCTACCTCAAAAACAAGAAGGTGAGAGAGAGACTGGAGAACATGAACATGCAGACGAGGTCAACGGACTGACCCCTGACGCTTTCTTCTCAGGAAATCTGCATCATCAATCACACGCAGAAGCGGCAGGGCGGCCCGGACTGCGTTTCCCATCGAGCTTTTCTGCAGGTGAGCATCACAGACCTCATGATCAAACACACAAGAGAGCGCTGGGGAAACGTGTAGAGGAAAACTGGGTAAACATGATAGCCTCGTGGGCAGCACCGACGTACAGTGCAGCGGTGCTTCGAGTTTGAATCTCTCTTTCTCTCCAACTTCACTTCCTGTCAACTTACTGTCCTGTCATAATAAAGGCAAAAACAACTTCTTTTTTTTTAATGTTAGAATAATAATAAAAAAAAAACTAAATATTAGATTACAATAAATAAATAATTAATGAAAAAATGAGCTAAGCAAAACTGAAAAGAAAATAAATATATAAATGAGAAAATAAATTATGTATTTAATACAGTGCTATAATGAATGAGTAGAAAAAAGTAATAATTAACTTAATAGAAGCCAAATAGTTTTCAGACATATTTATAACAATAATTTTTCACAATAAAATTTGGGCCTTTATACAAGAAACTATCGTTGCTTTTTAACCCTCCTAATGCATTCTGGTCCCTTTTGACCTGGAAGAGGTACATCAAAATATTTTAAAAATCCAGTGTTTAGTATGAATGTGAAACTTTGGATTTGTGATAAGACTGTCAAAATACACATCATTAATTTTATCTGATTTTTTAAAATAAAAAAATGTAGATATAACCATTTAAACTGCATTCGGGATTTACACATGAAAATATACAACATTATTATTATTATTATTACATATATTAGATTTGTCTCAGATTACTCCTGTAAAATACATTTATCCTCTTTCCCACACACACACACACACACACACACACACATGTCCTTCCAACTGGGACTTTTTGTTTATAAACATGCTTACATTTAATGACAAATTAAATGAATGTCTGTTTGTAGATCAAACACCAAATAGTGTAGATATGAAAAAGGAAAGAGGATTTGGACAAGAAGTCACTCTGCTGCCCCCTACTGATGAACCACTGCAGCATGAAAAAGAGATTCAGCCTGTTTATCATCTGAAAGTAAAAGCTTGTGCAAATAAACTGAATATATTTAGTTTGAAAACATTTCAGATTTATTCTGATGTTGTTTTGTTAGAAAAAGAATGTGTAGTTTTCATAAATTCAGGCTGTTCAGTGGGTTAGGGTGGAATTCAGTTTAATTAAATTTGTTGAAGTTAATAGAGTTCATACTGGTTATTCTCATATTATGTGTTCTTATAAATTTATATAATCAAATAAAAATGAAAATTTCTCATTAAAGGGTTAGTTCACCCAAAAATGAAAATAATGTCATTAATTACTCACCCTCATGCCGTTCCACACCCGTAAGACCTTCGTTCATCTTCAGAACACAAATTAAGATATTTTTGATGAAATCCGATGGCTCAGTGAGGCCTGAGCAATGACATTTCCTCTCTCAAGATCCATTAATGTACTAAAAACATATTTAAATCAGTTCATGTGAGTACAGTGGTTCAATATTAATATTATAAAGCCACCAGAATATTTTTGGTGCGCCAAAAAAACAAACAAAATAACGACTTATTTAGTGATGGCCAATTTCAAAACACTGCTTCAGGAAGCTTCGGAGCGTTATGAATCTTTTGTGTCGAATCATGATTCGGATCGTGAACTGCTGAAATCACGTGACTTTGGCGCTCCGAACCGCTGATTCGACACAAAAGATTCATAACGCTCTGAAGCTTCCTGAAGCAGTGTTTTGAAGTAGTCTAGAGCGCCATCTGCTGTTAAATCCAAGCTCAGAATCGATTCAAGAGAGAATCGTGATGCATTCGGGAAATCTCAGAATCATTTCTCGATTTATTGCAACGATTTATTGTTCTAGCCCTAGTAAAAACATGGTAACATTCAAACTTTTGTGCATTCACTCATTAGTGAGAGGTTACTGATAAAAGATGGTTTCAGTTGAAAAATATTAGGTTATGACTGTTTTATAAGCTTATGCTCCACCCAGGAGTGCAACGTGTAAAATTTTTAATGCATTATGAGCAGTGTTGGGGGGTAACGCATTACAAGTAACTTGAGTGAGATTACTTTTTCAGTAACCAGTAAAGTAACACATTACTTTTTCAATTTACAACAAAATAGTTACTTTTTCACATTTCCTGACTGACAGCTCTCCTGACCCCATGCTGAGAGAAATAAAGGTCAGAGGTGTTGTGTGCGAACATGATGAGTATTGTAAATGTGAACATGCATTTACTCACCTCACATTCAGTATTCCTCAAAATGAATACAAACACTGAAATGCAATTGCAGAATTATATGCAAACCTGTAATAATTAACTATTTTACAGAAATTTAATCTCACTTTATTAACCAATGTCTTTGTGTCTGACCTTCAATGATCTAATTCCACCATACTCATAAACAAAAATGACCTGCCGTGTGTCCGCAGGAGGAAGAGGAGGAGGAGGAGCAGCGGCTGTCCAGAGTCAGTCAGGAGAGACAGAAGACGCTGGACCGCCTGCGCAGCTTCAAACAGGTCAGACAAAACACAGAAATTCACATCATCACTCTGAGCTTTGATCGAGATGCTGATTGGTCTCCTGCTTCACGCAGCGTTACCCGGGTCAGGTGACTCTGAAGTCCACGCGTCTGCGTATGGCGTACTCCAGGAAGAAGGCGGGAGCGAGCGTCAGGCCGGAGCAGCCGCAGATGCAGGCCGCTAGCGTGCAGACGGACGACGCTCCGGCTCCGTTAGAACATTCGGCTGTGGTGCCGGAGCTGCGCAGGCCCGACAGCTTCCTGTCGCTGCCCCCGATGGGCGGAGCTGTCGCCGAGGCTCCGCCTCCAGCCTCGCACGCATCACTTCCTCCCACCAGAGAGCTGCTGCTGCTGGACTCCTCCACCTCGCCCATCTCCCCTCCACCTCCTCCTCCTCCTCCTCCACCTCCTCCTCCGCCGCCGCCCCCCTCTCTGGAGGAGACGCCCGCCGACGGCCCGGCTCAGACGCGCAGCCCCGTGCGGCAGCCGGACGCAGAGAGTCCTCTCGGGCCGTTCACCGCGCGCTTCTTCGACAGCAGTCAGCTGCTGAACGCCAGGAAGAAGCTGAGGAAGACCGCATCACTGGAGTCCAACCAGTGGAGGAGAGGTGAGGTCACTTCCTGTCAAAGTTAGAAGGCTTTCACACTGGCAGTGTAGTTACCAACAGAGCACACGTCGCTTGAAAAAACGTTCATGTGAAGCCGTCACGTGACCCGGGAGATCAGCGCGGTACAAACCCGAGACTCCCATGATTCCACGCTCATTCACGCATCATCAAGCTATGACCTCTAGTGGTCAAACTTACATACTGTGCCTTTAAATCTGGCCAATTTAAAGGAGTGGTGGATTATGATTTGACTTTTTAAACTTCAGTTAGTGTGTAATTTTGCTGTTTGATCATAAACAACATCTGTTAACAACAGTTTTTTTATGTGATATCCCAAAATTCGCATAAAAATAAGTGGATGGAAACACAGCTCTAGTGATCTGAGCTGAATAATAGTGAGCCAATGATTAACCAGATCCAAAAAGAACACAAAACCCTAGTACAAGACTGAAATATAGCTGCAAGCAGCAGTTACGGGGCCAAGCACAAAAGAGGCACAGGAAGTGTCACAAATTTGGTGAAAATATATTCGCAATTGTTTTTTTAGCGCTAAATCACCATGGCGCACAGACCATAACTCGAAACTTAGCATGACTGGTATCGCTGGACCCGGCAAGGATTCAGGAGTCTAAAGACGTGACTCCCGTGAAAATTAGCACATCAAAAGTTATAAGCATATAAATATTTTTTCCACTAGGCGGCGCTGGTCCAAAACTTCTCAGGCTTCTTCGGTGCTGATGACCCATACCGAGTTTCGTAACGATACACTAATGCGTTCATAAATTACAGCATTTTAGCACAAAATTCAAAATGGCCGATATGGAAAAATTGGATATCATTCGACTCGACATGATGCCCTGAATCTAACGAGACCAAATTTATGATTTTTAGACAAACCCATCAGAAGTTTTAAGCAAAAATAGCCATTTTTCGTATCTCCGGACCAGTAGGTGGCGCTGCATGTTGCCTCAGGTCATGCTTGTGATGACACGTACCAAGTTTGGTCTGAATACGATAAAGCGTTGCGGAGATACAGCATTATTTCTATTTTCGCAAACGTTACGTAAAATTCGTTTACGTGTTTTTCGAAAACCGTTTAACTTTTTGTCGCCATGGTCTGAAGATGATCTGGTTCAATTTTCATGAAAATCAGAGTAACAGCCTAGGAGGAGTTCAAAATGGCGGGAAAATTTTTATGAAAATGAATTTTTTTTTTAAATTTTGTTTCTAGCGCTTACGGTTCAAAAGTTATTAACATAAACATGAGTAAAACTTTGGACAGTTGGTGGCACTAGAGGGATTGAGGTAGAGACTCAGATTTGCTCTGGACACAATGTCCTCTATCAGTGTGCCAAACTTTCCCACAAGCGGTTCTGTGGGCTGCCATAGACTCCCAGAGCAGAAGAAGAAGAATTAAAAAGAACCGATTTAACGAGAGATCTATGAGATTTATGGTCACTGTGTGTTGTGTCCGCAGCGAGCTCCCCGATGGACGAGGTTCTGGCCAGTCTGAAGCGCGGCAGCTTCCACCTGCGGAAGGCCGAGCTGCGCGTGCTGGCGCCGGATCCGGACGAGGACGACGGGAACAACATCCTGGCTCAGATACGCAAGGGCGTGAAGCTGCGTAAAGTGCGCCGACAGGAGCGCTGCAGGGGGATGATGGCGGACGCGGCCGACCCGCTGACCCGCTCCATCCACGAGGCTCTGAGACGCATCAAAGAGGCTTCGCCCGAGTCCGAGTCGGAGGACGAGACGCCGCCCTGCACCGACTGGGAGAGCTGAAGCGTGTGTGTGTGTGTGTGTGTGTGTTTACCTCACAGATCTCCACTGAACACAGACGTCCGTCTGAGTCTTTATTCCAGTTATTACTCGTTCATTCACTTTGATCTTTTTTCTTTTTGTCTTCACGTGTGACCGCAGGAGGAGAGACGGGCCGCCCGTCGCCTGCCGCTCATCAGCATTATCGTCTCTCATTTATCGTCTTGTAGCTTCATTTATCTCGCCATATGAATAAACTTGATTTATTACTGTTATTTTTCCCGTCTGTCCGGCACTGAAACATCCGTAGTCTCATTCCGCTCACGTGTTTAATGAAGGTTCACGTGAAAACCCGAATCATGACACGACGTTTACCCACAATGCTGTTCTGGGACGGACTCTTTTACCAGACACTGCGGTGTATTTTTACATTTTTCATCACGTGTACTGTATTTAGCTTTTGATATTATTTGTTTTAATCATATTAATTGTTCTGTATGTTCTATGCATTCTTACTTGGTCAATCAAACCGTATTCCCGCTGAAACACTACAGTCGTGAGCGATCGTCAACTCACTCGACATGTGCAATATTATATTAGGAACTGAAAACCGTGTAAAATATCAAGTGTATCAGACCGCAGATCCATCGCATGTTTGCCTAGAGGACACCTGTATTTATTGAGTTCAACTAAATATTTAAATATGTAAAGCAATATCATGAAATGTATAATGATTTTTTTTCTTTGAAAATTCAATTTTGCTTTTACTCAGCTTTTCCAAACATTGTACTCCTAATAGTTATTTTAAATTTGCATTTTGCCCCTTACATAAATAAAGATTCAAAAGAAACTGTCCTGTGTGTGTGTGTTACCGGTTTGAGCTCAGTCAATGACACTAACTGACCACTGGGTGGCGCTGACGTCATCTGCTGATCATCTTTGTTAGTAGGTCTTATCCTTAACACATGTTGCTCATTATTAGTTAATGTATTAATGTTCACTATTGGGACCTTACTGTAAAGTGTTTCCTGTTTTTGCTCACTATTTCTAATATGGATGTAAACCTGATTTAGTGTCTCATATTGAATAATTCATTTACTCGTCATCATGTCGATCCAAACCTTTTCTCCAGTGGAACATAAAGCAGATGTTTAGCAGGAAGTTCAAACAAACAACTTAGGAAACAACACAAAAACAGAGAGATATCATCTCACCATTCCAGTCCTCCATATGATCTGTATTCCTTCTGAAGTCACCTGACTGATTCGTGTGAGGACCAGAGGAAAAGTGCCACATTTGAACACAAACTGAACATCATGAAAATAATGTCACAAAACAATCCATATAGTTTATTATTTTTTCTTTCCATTGGGACGTGAAATATATGGAAGCTTGTTCCTGCCAATGAGATAAAAAAAAGTTAAAATGTTTCATAAAAATTCCCAATTGCAAGAAAAAAGTTAAAATTGTTTGATTAAAAAGTCGCAATTGTGAGAAAAAAGTCGCAATTACGAGACAAACTTAAAATTGATAAAAAGTTAAAATTTAGTCGCAATTGTGAGAAAAAAGTTAAAATGTTTGATAAAAAGTTGCAATTGTGAGAGTTAAAATTGTGATAAAAATGCAATTATAAAAAAAGTTAAAATTGTTTGAGTCACAATTGTGAGAAAAGTTAAAAATTTTAAGATAAAAAGTTGCAATTGTGAGAAAAAAGTTAAAATTGCAAAATAAAAAGTTGAAATTGCAAGAAAGTTAAAATTGTGATAAAAACGCAATTGTAAAAAAAAAGTTAAAATTATTTGATAGTCACAACTGTGAGAAAAGTTAAAATTTTAAGATAAAAAGTTGCAATTGTGAGAAAGTTAAAATTGTGATAAAAACGCAATTATAAAAAAAGTTAATTGTTTGATAGTCACAATTGTGAGAAAAGTTAAAATTAAGATAAAAAGTTTCAATTGTGAGAAAAAAGTTAAAATTGCAAAATAAAAAGTCGAAATTGCAAGAAAGTTAAAATTGTGATAAAAACGCAATTGTAAAAAAAAAAGTTAAAATTGTTTGATAGTCACAATTGTGAGAAAAGTTAAAATTGTGATAAAAACGCAATTGTAAAAAAAATTAAAATTGTTTGATAGTCACAATTGTGAGAAAAGTTAAAATTTTAAGATAAAAAGTTTCAATTGTGAGAAAAAAGTTAAAATTGCAAAATAAAAAGTCGAAATTGCAAGAAAGTTAAAATTGTGATAAAAACGCAATTGTAAAAAAAAAAGTTAAAATTGTTTGATAGTCACAATTGTGAGAAAAGTTAAAATTTTAAGATAAAAATTTGCAATTGTAAGAAAGATAAAATTGTAAGATAAAACGTTGCAATTGCGAGAATAAAGTCAGAATTGTGAGAAGTCACGACGACCTTTTTTGTTGTTTATTTCGTGGCAGAAACGAGCTTCCACAGAAATGTGACACGTTCACTACAAACGTCTGTTCTGGGTTCAGCCTTTCACAAAGAGAAAAACAACACCGTGTTTGACGATTTTTCCACTTTAATTTTTCTATAAACTCATAATTACAACTGTGTTGAAGTGTGTGGTTTAATCAATATCATTATTCAAAGGTATCGGAGCCTCACAGTGTCACATGGGCTCATGAATTAAACATAATAATAAAGCCGTCCAGTGTGTCAGAAACTAGCGCAACAAGCCCTTGAAGTTCTTCAAACACACGCGAGAGGATCGTCGTCACACAGTCACTGGTTTTTGGCAATAGTTTCCCACAGTTCGCTACCGTTGATGCGTCTCAGTACCAAAGGCAACTTCCTCTGTACAAGAGAAGAGATTTGGCAAAGAAAAACACTCTCTGCAAAACCAAGTCATGTTTTGATTCCCTTTTGACACGGTTTCCCTTTTAAATAGTTCAAAAATATTGCCAGTTTATCCCCACATTTACAAACCACCATATTTCCACATTGCAAATAATAAAAACAAAGGGGGAAAAAATGAAAACAAACATGTTTGTACTTGAAATATCTACGTAATGCAGCCACTGTGATTAGAATATATAGATATATATGAGTTTTTTACAATAAATAATCAGAAATCATACAGTAGGAAGTAAACCTCTGCTCTTCATAAAGAACAAAATGTGTAATTTCACCTCAATCCCAAAGAACGGCGCGTCACACGAGTGCACCAAAAATCTGTCCTGTTTATATTTAAAAAGATTTGGAAAGGAAAGACGGTTCAGAGTGTGTGTGAGACAGAAAATACCTGATCGTGTTTCTCTCTTGTATTGCTCAGATTGTGGAAGTTCAAGAGTGGAAGAGTTTCTGAACGCAGTTCATCCAGACATCATCAGTTCCTGGAGTTTCTATAGAAAACACTGTCAGAGTCAAAAAGTACAAGGTTTTCTCAGACGAAATCCGGAACTCCGTCGTCGGAAACGCAGTCTTTGCATCGTGGATCAGAAGCGGGAGTATAAAATGCGCCACGGATGAGATTTGCGGTGTTTGTGTGTGAAATCTGAGATGAGTGAAGGCAATTTCACAGCCCAGTCGAGCCGCGAGTGTGTGTGTGTGTGTGTGTCTGTAAACTTCAGGCACGTGTCAGAGGAACCGGTGTGTGTTTGCGTGGACATGCGTGTGCGGTACGAGATGATCATGTGACTGGAGAGCGTCTCTAGCTGCTGCCGTCCTCCAGGAGTCTGGCCAGACTGTCTCTCAGTTCGGTCAGCTCGAAGATCTTCCCGTCCAGCAGCTCCAGCAGCGAGCGCAGACTCTTCCGGAAGCTCTCGCCCTCCTGCCGGCTGCTCTCCAGACGCTCCTCCACATCGGACAGACGCGTCTCCAGCTGCGCGTTCCTCACCTGCGTCTCCTGAGGGAAGGAAACACGGTGAGAAGCGTCTCCGCAGCAGGACTGAAGGAGGCGCCGCTCGCGTTACTCACCTGCAGTTTCTGGGCGAGCGAATCTTTCTGCATTTGCAGCAGGTTGGCGTTCTCGACTTCCTCCTTCAGCTTCTCCAGTTCCTGTGGGGCAGAAATGGACTCAGCACCACGAGGTTTGTGTGTAAGTCAGCTGATGTGTGTTTGAGTGACCGTCTGACCTCCTCCTTGGCCTTCAGCTCGGCCTCCAGCTCCTCGATGGTCTGGTTCAGCTCCGTCTTCTGTGTTTTGATGCCGGCCGTCTGTCCGCTGACACACTCCAGCTCCGTCACCTGACACACACACACACACACACACACACACACACACACACACACAGAATCTGCTTCAACACACACATTTGTGAACATGCTGCCATTTGCACTTCTGGTTAGATGCTAAACTCATCGTCTCTGAACTTGTACTCGGCACAATGACAGTAAATTTTAATCTTTAATCACAGCAAGTTTCGTACCATTCCAATGAAGTAATAAATTGTAAAAAACAAAAATGCCCGAAGAGCACCAGAGGGTTAACGGCCAGTGAAAGAGTAAAAAAAAAAAAAAGGTTTTTCACCTTCGTAACATTAATCGTCTCGGTCCCTCCCTCACAATGAAAATCACTGCGATCCTTATTTATTTATGCACGTTCCTCCACACTAATCTGTGTAAACTCCAGCTGCTTCAGAACTCATGTTCTTTCCTCCGACTCTGGCTCCGGTGAAGTTCTGCTTCTTCATAATCTCACTCATCCTGCTCCTGATCTTCTTCACATCTACAGCCCTACATCCCTCTACATCCCACACTCTCAGAGCTTCACTCCGTTTCTCGTCTTACACGTATCCCCGACCACTATGACGTCACAGAAGAATCACCATGACATCACAGAGAAACTATGACATCAGAGAAACTGACATCACAGAAACACTGACATCACAGAAAAAACACTGACATCACAGAAAAACACTATGACATCACAAACTATGACATCACAGAAAAAACACTATGACATCACAGAAAAACACTGACATCACAGAAAAACACTGACATCACAAAAAAACACTGACATCACAGAAAAAACACTGACATCACAGAAAAACACTGACATCACAAACTATGACATCACAGAAAAACACTGACATCACAGAAAAAAACACTATGACATCACAGAAAAAACACTGACATCACAGAAAAACACTATGACATCACAAACTATGACATCACAGAAAAAACACTATGACATCACAGAAAAACACTGACATCACAGAAAAAACACTGACATCACAAACTATGACATCACAGAAAAACACTGACATCAGAGAAACTGACACCACAGAAAAAACACTATGACATCACAAACTATGACATCACAGAAAAACACTGACATCAGAGAAACTGACATCACAGAAAAAACACTATGACATCACAGAAAAACACTGACATCAGAGAAACTGACATCACAGAAAAAACACTATGACATCACAGAAAAAACACTGACATCACAGAAAAACACTATGACATCACAAACTATGACATCACAGAAAAAACACTATGACATCACAGAAAAACACTGACATCACAGAAAAACACTGACATCACAGAAAAACACTGACATCAGAGAAACTGACATCACAGAAAAAACACTATGACATCACAAACTATGACATCACAGAAAAACACTGACATCACAGAAAAAAACACTATGACATCACAGAAAAAACACTGACATCACAGAAAAACACTATGACATCACAAACTATGACATCACAGAAAAAACACTATGACATCACAGAAAAACACTGACATCACAGAAAAACACTATGACATCACAAACTATGACATCACAGAAAAAACACTATGACATCACAGAAAAACACTGACATCAGAGAAACTGACATCACAGAAAAAACACTATGACATCACAGAGAAACTATGACATCAGAGAAACTGACATCACAGAAACACTGACATCACAGAATAAACACTATGACATCACAAACTATGACATCACAGAAAAAAACACTGA
The DNA here is from genome assembly GCA_036281575.1 of Ancherythroculter nigrocauda. Taxonomy (NCBI): domain Eukaryota; kingdom Metazoa; phylum Chordata; class Actinopteri; order Cypriniformes; family Xenocyprididae; genus Ancherythroculter; species Ancherythroculter nigrocauda. Next base: position 37,542,391 of record VTFQ01000017.1, read on the forward strand.
CATCACAAACTATGACATCACAGAAAAAAACACTATGACATCACAAACTATGACATCACAGAAAAACACTATGACATCACAGAGAAACTGACATCACAGAAAAACACTATGACATCACAGAGAAACTGACATCACAAACTATGACATCACAGAAAAACACTGACATCACAGAAAAAACACTGACATCACAAACTACGACATCACAGAAAAACACTGACATCACAAACTATGACATCACAGAAAAAACACTGACATCACAGAAAAACACTGACATCACAGAAAAACACTATGACATCAAAGAAACTGACACCACAGAAAAACCACCATGACATCAAAGATAAACACTGACATCGCAGAGAAACTATGACATCACAAAAAAAACACTATGACATCACAGAAAAAACACTATGACATCACAGAAAAAACACTGACATCACAGAAAAACACTATGACATCACAAACTATGACATCACAGAAAAAACACTATGACATCACAGAAAAACACTGACATCACAGAAGAAACACTGACATCACAAACTATGACATCACAGAAAAACACTGACATCAGAGAAACTGACACCACAGAAAAAACACTATGACATCACAAACTATGACATCACAGAAAAACACTGACATCAGAGAAACTGACACCACAGAAAAAACACTATGACATCACAGAAAAACACTGACATCAGAGAAACTGACACCACAGAAAAAACACTATGACATCACAAACTATGACATCACAGAAAAACACTGACATCAGAGAAACTGACATCACAGAAAAAACACTATGACATCACAGAAAAACACTGACATCAGAGAAACTGACACCACAGAAAAACCATGACATCACAGAAAAAACACTATGACATCACAGAAAAACACTGACATCAGAGAAACTGACATCACAGAAAAAACACTATGACATCACAGAGAAACTATGACATCAGAGAAACTGACATCACAGAAACACTGACATCACAGAAGAAACACTATGACATCACAAACTATGACATCACAGAAAAAAAACACTATGACATCACAAACTATGACATCACAGAAAAAAACACTATGACATCACAAACTATGACATCACAGAAAAACACTATGACATCACAGAGAAACTGACATCACAGAAAAACACTATGACATCACAGAGAAACTGACATCACAAACTATGACATCACAGAAAAAACACTGACATCACAGAAAAACACTGACATCACAGAAAAACACTATGACATCAAAGAAACTGACACCACCGAAAAACCACCATGACATCAAAGATAAACACTGACATCGCAGAGAAACTATGACATCACAAAAAAAACACTATGACATCACAGAAAAAACACTATGACATCACAAACTATGACATCACAGAAAAAACATTATGACATCACAGAGAAACACTATGACATCACAAACTATGACATCATAGAAAAAACACTATGACATCACAGAAAAACACTGACATCGCAGAAAAACTGACATTGCAGAAAAAAACACTATGACATCACAAACTATGACACCACAGAAAAACCATGACATCACAGAAAAAACACTATGACATCACAGAAAAACACTGACATCAGAGAAACTGACATCACAGAAAAAACACTATGACATCACAGAGAAACTATGACATCAGAGAAACTGACATCACAGAAACACTGACATCACAGAAGAAACACTATGACATCACAAACTATGACATCACAGAAAAAAACACTATGACATCACAAACTATGACATCACAGAAAAAAACACTATGACATCACAAACTATGACATCACAGAAAAACACTATGACATCACAGAGAAACTGACATCACAGAAAAACACTATGACATCACAGAGAAACTGACATCACAAACTATGACATCATAGAAAAAACACTATGACATCACAGAAAAACACTGACATCGCAGAAAAACTGACATTGCAGAAAAAAACACTATGACATCACAAACTATGACACCACAGAAAAACCATGACATCACAGAAAAAACACTATGACATCACAGAAAAACACTGACATCAGAGAAACTGACATCACAGAAAAAACACTATGACATCACAAACTATGACATCACAGAAAAAAACACTATGACATCACAAACTATGACATCACAGAAAAAAACACTATGACATCACAAACTATGACATCACAGAAAAACACTATGACATCACAAACTATGACATCACAGAAAAAAACACTATGACATCACAAACTATGACATCACAGAAAAAAACACTATGACATCACAAACTATGACATCACAGAAAAAAACACTATGACATCACAAACTATGACATCACAGAAAAAAACACTATGACATCACAAACTATGACATCACAGAAAAACACTATGACATCACAGAGAAACTGACATCACAGAAAAACACTATGACATCACAGAGAAACTGACATCACAAACTATGACATCACAGAAAAACACTGACATCACAGAAAAAACACTGACATCACAAACTATGACATCACAGAAAAACACTGACATCACAAACTATGACATCACAGAAAAAACACTGACATCACAGAAAAACACTGACATCACAGAAAAACACTATGACATCACAGAAAAAACACTGACATCACAGAAAAACACTATGACATCACAAACTATGACATCACAGAAAAAACACTATGACATCAAAGATAAACACTGACATCGCAGAGAAACTATGACATCACAAAAAAAACACTGACATCACAGAAAAAACACTGACATCACAGAAAAAACACTGACATCACAGAAAAACACTATGACATCACAAACTATGACATCACAGAAAAAACACTATGACATCACAGAAAAACACTGACATCACAGAAAAAACACTGACATCACAAACTATGACATCACAGAAAAACACTGACATCAGAGAAACTGACACCACAGAAAAAACACTATGATATCACAAACTATGACATCACAGAAAAACACTGACATCAGAGAAACTGACATCACAGAAAAAACACTATGACATCACAGAAAAACACTGACATCAGAGAAACTGACACCACAGAAAAACCATGACATCACAGAAAAAACACTATGACATCACAGAAAAACACTGACATCAGAGAAACTGACATCACAGAAAAAACACTATGACATCACAGAGAAACTATGACATCAGAGAAACTGACATCACAGAAACACTGACATCACAGAAGAAACACTATGACATCACAAACTATGACATCACAGAAAAAAACACTATGACATCACAAACTATGACATCACAGAAAAAAACACTATGACATCACAGAGAAACTGACATCACAGAAAAACACTATGACATCGCAGAGAAACTATGACATCACAGAAAAACCACAGTGACATCACAAAGAAACGAAATGTTTTTCCAGAAGAGTCGGTGTCGCTCATTTATTGGTGCACCGTCTGAATCACTGCATTCATTTATCCTCATAACACTGACATCTAGAGATAAGCTGTGAGTGTGGCCTGACCCGTTTGTGCAGCCTCTCGGCCTCGTCCTGATACGCCGCCAGCTGCTGCTTCCACTGCTTGACGTTAGCGGTGGACTCGAGCAGCGCGGCCGTCAGTTTAGCGTTGTTTCCCTTCAGAGCCGCCAGCTCGGCCTCCCAGTGTTTGGTGATGGACGTGGAGCTGCGGGAAGACGACAGAGATGAGCGTCCGTTCAACAACAGCATTAACACCCACTTTAGCTACTTCACATTGGCTTCCAATTCACTACAGGGTCGATTTTAAATGACTTATTTTAGTTTATAAAGCCCTACACAATTTGGCTCCCTCTTATTTGATTGATCTTTTGCATTTACATAAACCTCAAAGGAACCTGAGGTCATCAAACCAGATGATTCTAGGACTAGATTAAAAACGAGTGGTGACCGGGCGTTTTCAGTGGGCTCCGAAGCGCTGGAATAGCTTGCCTTATATCTGAGACTTTTACCTGCATTGGGTTCTTTTAAAAGAAAACTGAAATTGTATTTATTAGAGATTCTCCTTTTTCTTCTTGTGCTGTTGGTCTCCTTTAGTTACTGTTGTACAGCACATTGGTCAACCTGGTGTTGTTTTAATTGTGCTCTATGAATAAAACAAATAAACAAACAAACAGCAGCATTACAGCAGGGCCGGGTGTTAGCCTGTGAGCTGTAGCAGGATCACACAGGTTCAGATCTACGCTGATGAAGATAAATATACACACACTGATGAAGCTCCAAACACGACTAGTTCACGTTTAACATCAAGCACTGAATGAAACGCTCATGACTGTGAACTTCACTATAATAAGCGTCAAATACTCCCAGTAAAGCTTGTGTTATTGTGACTGTCAGAGACGCCAGCGGCTCTAAGTGCTTCTCATGGGCAATGATTTAAGTGCCTTTTCATCCATATTTAATGTCTGTCTAACACAGTGTTTTAATGTAATGTTGTCCAGGGAGGTCGGCGGAGCATGAAATATGGATGAACACATTAATCGACTTCATTTAAAGTAGAGGATGAAGCGCAGGATCGGCTCACCTGTGCGGGAACGGCACGGCGTTGAGCTCCGCGCGGCTCTCGGCGTTGAACGCGGCGTCGGGCGTCACTCTCTCGTCCGTCCCGTTGATGCTCTCTGGAGTCACGGGAGACTGAAGATCGCCCGTCGCCGATTCCTGTCACAACAAACCAACAAACCACAATCACAAACACCCGAAACATCATTCTGACACATTCAGATCAAACTCAGACGTGGCTTTTGCTCGATCAGAAAAATCATGGTTTGGAAAGTGTACGAAGAACGACTTGAATCAGCAGAGATGAATGAATTGTTAAAAGATCGCAATCTCGATTCAAACACCCTCACAAATCACAGCGATTCGACTCTAACCTTTGACAAGTCCGATCACTGCGAACATTCAGATCTGCGCTCTGATCCAGAGCCGTTGTCATGTACAGATATGAAACAGCTTCACAAACAGTCTTTTCAAGCACACAGTATCATTATGTCCGTCTTACAGTCATTCAGATTATGACAGAAGGACTGGGATAAAAGTTTATAGTTCAGATATAAACACTGATGTCTACAGTAGTGATCAAAATAGAGCAAATCACCTTCTGAAAGCAACTTGATGCTTCAAATAAAGATTATATCGGTACACCAGTAGGTGGCGACAAGTGACATTGAATCATTCATTCAAGAGATTCATTTAAAAACACTGATTCAACAGGTAATGAAACTCTTTAAGAGTGAGTCATTGAATCATTCACTCAAAACAATGAATAAATAATAATAATAATTCAAATGAATTACAACATTATTAAATAGATTGCAGCAATTAACATTTTGTCAGAACCTCTAGTAAATTATTTTGTTTAGTTGTGCGTTCAGAATCGTGGAGTTTTAAACAAAATAAAACATAAAATCGTTATACTCTATCTATATTTTATACTGTATTTGTCCTGTTTGTGAAGCACTTTCAGCTTTGGAAAATAATTAAACTTATTATTATTAATAACCATGTAGCTGAAGGACCATTTATGCATGTTTCGCCCAACGTAAAATAATCTCATTCATCCTGCTGTTCAGATGCAGAGCAAATCAGCAGTTCAAACACATCGTGTGCTTGATTGTTTTGAGAAATGAATCAGTCTTTACACATCCACAAATATGAACCATTTCTGGAAAAACATGTTGCTTCTTGGCAGGATGAATCTCTGTTCTAGTAGGAATTATGATATAAAGTACTGACACGATGAAAACATATTCTACAACACAAAACCGACATTCACCAATGAATAAAGTTCAGCGGATTTGATAATAATATCAGGGGTGAAAGTTCAGGATCGTCTGCTTCAGTCTTACCTTCGACGCACTCCGGATCTGTTTGTTTTAGAGAATTAAAGGACATCATGAGAGAAATGACAACATCTCATGATAATAAAGTGAGTATTAATCACAGTTATCGTCCAGCAGGGGGTGCTAGAGTGTCAGGAAGGACTCGCGCTGGGATTGAAGGGAAGTCTGGGATGGATTGGTTCAGCTGCTGGATCCTGTAGGATGGTTTAACTGGATTGTGGGTCTCACAGGTTGGGTTCGGAGGTTTTAAGGATGTTCTAAATGAGCGTTTGATCCTTACCTTAAAGCGCGGAAAGCACGAGACCGGTTTGCGCTTGAGAGACAATGTGATTGAGGAAGTGAATAGTTTGACAAGTACAGCAGAAGTACAGACAGGTTCATGGTGGTTTGGTGCGGTTTATACCTGCGAGGGCGAGCTGGTCAACTCCATCTTCTCCTGAGATTTCTCTTTCGCCAACCGCGCGGCTTCTTTGAACTCTGCAAACTTTTCAGCAAACTACAGACAGACGGAAAACAACACAGACACGTCAGCTGGATTCACAAGCTTGCAATTCGATTCAAAGTTGATCTCGAGTCAATTTGATTCGATATTCTGCCATTTTTCGCACTCTCTGATGGATTACACGAGACGTGATTCATTTCAGTAAGTTGTTCTGTATCTTTCAACATTGCTTCTGCTGTTCATTCATGTTTATTTCGGTTCAGCGGTCTGTCAGCACACATTAAAGAGCCACAAAAACACATTTATTGACTGAATTTAGTAATTAAACAAAGAACTTGAACGCTGAGATTTTGTTTTATATCAAAAAGTATCAAAGATTATTGTAAATACTGGATGGCAGGAGCTACAAATAATGTTTAGAGCATCAGCTGAAAACAACATCAATCTCTGGATTTAAGAATCTGCATGAGAATTGACTGAAATCATGAGTGAGAAGCAGCTCTGACTTTGCTGAGATGAGCCTCGGAGGAGAAGCCGAGGCCGTAGACGGTGTTGGCCCGACTGTCGGCCCACTGCCCGAACTTGTGCGAGGTCTTGGTGAAGGTCATGTTGGGGGTGATGGTGCTGTTGATGATGGCCTGCAGGACACAGAACATCATGTTTACATTCATCAGGCTTCGGCAGGTCTGATGAAGGTTAGGTTATGATCGGTCAGTCCAAAACCGATTATTTGTGTATCCGATTGGATCCTGATCTACACACTGTGCATCATAAATGTTCAGATCTGCATTGGTTTCTATGGCAATGACGTTGCGTTGGTAGGCGTACACCAAAAACAACAACAAACAGCAACAAGATGTAGGGGACTGCAATACAGATGTTGTCTTATTTACATTAGGCTTGCTGCGATAGTCCGTGTTCAGCACCGTCATTTAGATTTTTTACAGTAATAAAAATAATTTAGTTCAGTTAGAGAACAGACACTACAATTAAAGACTGAATGCATTGCTCAGTCGCAGCACAGATCAGCAGCAGCAGTCAGATTTCATTTATGGGACTGGGATAAAAGTTTATAGTTCAGATATAAACACTGATGTCTGCAATAGTGATCAAAATAGAGCAAATCACCTGTTGAAAGCAACTTGACGCTTCAAATAAAGATTATATCGGTACACCAGTAGGTGGCGACAAGTGACTGTTAAAAAATGTATCTGTCACTGAATCATTCATTCAAGAGATTCATTTAAAAACACTGATTCAACCAGTAATGAAACTCTTTATGAGTGAGTCATTGAATCATTCACTCAAAACAATTAATAAATAATAATAATTCAAATGAATTAAATGAATGGCCGATTTCAAAACACTGCTTCAGGAAGCTTCGGAGCGTTATGAATCAGCGTGTCGAATCAGCGGTTCGGAGCGCCAAAGTCACGTGATTTCAGCAGTTTGACGCGCGATCCGAATCATGATTCGACACAAAAGATTCATAACGCTCCGAAGCTTCCTGAAGCAGTGTTTTGAAATCGGCCATCACTAAATAAGTCGTTATTTTGTTTTTTTGGCGCACCAAAAATATTCTCGTGGCTTTATAATATTAATATTGAACCACTGTACTCACATGAACTGATTTAAATATGTTTTTAGTACATTAATGGATCTTGAGAGAGGAAATGTCATTGCTCAGGCCTCACTGAGCCATCGGATTTCATCAAAAACATCTTAATTTGTGTTCTGAAGATGAATGAAGGTCTTACGGGTGTGGAACGACATGAGGGAGGGTAATTAATGACATTATTTTCATTTTTTGGTTAACTAACCCTTTAACACTCGCTAAATACGATCAGGTTCCAATCAGATATTTGGACTGACAGTGTGAACGAGGCTTTTGAGAGTAAAGAAAGTTTAAGGAATAAATGGAAGGAGATGAAGAAATATTCATCAATTCATTAAACAAGACTTAATATCTTTATTCATTTTGCTTTTCTAGTAAATATATCTTGATTTAAGAATGTTTGGATATTTGTGCTGGAACACAAGTTTTTGCAGTGCATGACTGGCCCGTTCACAACCAGATCTCAGCAGGACTTTAAGTACTTCGGCTGATCAAGCGGCCTGACCTTTGACCCGTCGAGGCTGATGATGCGGTAGACGTTGCGGGTGCTGTCGTAGAAGTACGAGACGGTGACGGCGTGTTTGCTGGTGGGAACCCAGTTCTTCTTGGTGTTGGGGTCGATCTGGAAGACGTGCGCTCTGGTGCTGAAGATCGGCTGCTCTCTGCAGGAAACACAAACCACAGCCCCCGTTACCCACAATCCTCCCTCACATCAGCTGACAGATCCGATCCACACAGTCAGATTAGGACTCGTCCTGGATTATGAAGGATTTTCTGTGAGAATGACTATTAACACATCGCTTTAGTCCAGGACTAGAGTTAATCTGTGTCTAGATAAGAGCCGCGTTTGTTATCAGTTTATCTGGCCGGTGCCGTCTGGCACGAGCGGACGCACGGAAATCCCAGCATGCAAAGCGAGCTTCCCTGTTCCTCATCTTATCTGCTTTATTCCAGCGACTGCAGACGCTCACATACAGTTAATCACAGCCGATCACGTTCTGCTCAGTGAATCGCTGGAGGACGAGGAGGAAAGGAGTGAATGTGGGTCAGACGGATCGAGTCTCCGGAGTCTCACGGCTCTTATTTAACGGCACACACTCATTTATCCTGTAATTAATCACATTAACACACATCTCTGTCTGGATCAGATCTTCTGTACATTAACTATGTGCTTACTTTAGGAGCTGAAATGGACAATCCTTGTTTTTTATGGAATATTATTGCAGCGTTTATTCCAAATGATCTGTGTGATGATGGAGAAACGTTAATAAAGTGTGACGAGTGTGAACGTGATTCAGTTCATAACAGACTGACGGAGCTGAACTGATGCTCCGCTGTGAGACATGTGTGTGTGTGTGTGTGTGTGTGTGTGTGTGTGTGTTTGGTCTGGAGGAAATCAGCTCTTATCACACACGACTGTCACTGAATTTGACTACAGCACACTGAGGCATTGTTCAAACACGTGTGTAAGTCTCTCTCTCTCTCACACACACACACACACACACACACACAGATAAAAGTCAAACTGGCTGATTAGGCTTTGACATCAGCAGTTCTAACACACACACACACACTCATACACATTGTGTTAATGAACACACACACACACACACACACACACACAGGCCAAGGGTGAGCCGGTCCATCTGCTCACAGTGCAGTCACCATCCAACCAATCACACGCCGGCACAAACATCTAAACATGTCATTTCCAGCACTGCTGTGGAAGCAGGTTTTCTTTCATTCATGTAAAAGATTTCCTATGAATAAGGAGATCTGAACTGATTCATCAGAGGATATCTGTTCATTCTGATCGTAACAGCAGTGATTCACAATCAGCACTTCACTTTATTCATATTTACATACAGTGCATTTAACAGAAATCTTAAAAACGAATCTTCTTTACCTGCATGTCATGTGACCCAGAGCACCGTGAAAGTTATTGATTATTGAAATACAAACTTCAAATATTTGGGCTCACACGGGTTCGGAGCCGATCACACCTCCGATAAACTTCACCGTGACATCATCACGCGGAGTGATGACATCATCTGGGGCTGAGCCAATCGGCCTGCGTTCGGCTGCTCGAGAGAAGCACACTTCAGATGCCGCTGCTATTTTTGGCCCTGCTCCTGGAACACTGCCTCGCTCCGGCCGGGAAAGTGGAGGGAAAACAGCCCAACATAACATAACACCGACACGCTGCATGACTGACCTCCTGAACACTGAGCTCAGAACTGACCAGCACACCTCGCCTCATGTGCTTCCCTCAATCACAAAATAAACCTGACAGACTAACTCATACATGAAAGTCAGAATACTGATACAAGTCATAATTATGACGTCAATTAAACTTTTTTTGTCATAATTATGATGGTCAATTTCGACTTTTTATGTCATAATTATGATGGTCAATTTCGACTTTTTATGTCATAATTATGACGGTCAATTTCGACTTTTATATCATAATTATGATGGTCAATTTCGACTTTTTTTGTCATAATTATGATGGTCAATTTTGACTTTTTATGTCATAATTATGATGGTCAATTTCGACTTTTTATGTCATAATTATGATGGTCAATTTTGACTTTTTATGTCATAATTATGATGGTCAATTTCGACTTTTTATGTCATAATTATGATGGTCAATTTCGACTTTTTTTGTCATAATTATGATGGTCAATTTCGACTTTTTTTGTCATAATTATGATGGTCAATTTCGACTTTTTATGTCATAATTATGATGGTCAATTTCGACTTTTTTTGTCATAATTATGATGGTCAATTTTGACTTTTTATGTCATAATTATGACGGTCAATTTCGACTTTTATATCATAATTATGATGGTCAATTTCGACTTTTTTTGTCATAATTATGATGGTCAATTTTGACTTTTTATGTCATAATTATGATGGTCAATTTTGACTTTTTATGTCATAATTATGATGGTCAATTTCGACTTTTTATGTCATAATTATGATGGTCAATTTCGACTTTTTTTGTCATAATTATGATGGTCAATTTCGACTTTTTATGTCATAATTATGACGGTCAATTTCGACTTTTATATCATAATTATGATGGTCAATTTCGACTTTTTTTGTCATAATTATGATGGTCAATTTTGACTTTTTATGTCATAATTATGATGGTCAATTTTGACTTTTTATGTCATAATTATGATGGTCAATTTCGACTTTTTATGTCATAATTATGATGGTCAATTTCGACTTTTTTTGTCATAATTATGATGGTCAATTTCGACTTTTTTTGTCATAATTATGATGGTCAATTTTGACTTTTTATGTCATAATTATGATGGTCAATTTCGACTTTTTATGTCATAATTATGATGGTCAATTTCGACTTTTTTTGTCATAATTATGATGGTCAATTTTGACTTTTTATGTCATAATTATGATGGTCAATTTCGACTTTTTATGTCATAATTATGACGGTCAATTTCGACTTTTTTGTCATAATTATGATGGTCAATTTCGACTTTTTATGTCATAATTATGATGGTCAATTTTGACTTTATGTCATAATTATGATGGTCAATTTTGACTTTTTATGTCATAATTATGATGGTCAATTTCGACTTTTTTTGTCAATTATGATGGTCAATTTTGACTTTTTATGTCATAATTATGACGGTCAGTTTCTACTTTTTATGTCAGTTATGATGGTCAGTTTCTACTTTTTATGTCATAATTATGATGGTCAATTTCAACTTTTTATATCATAATTATGATGGTCTATTTCAACTTTTTATATCATAATTATGATGGTCAATTTCAACTTTTTATGTCAATTATTATGGTCAGTTTCTACTTTTTTGTCATAATTATGATGGTCAATTTCAACTCTGTATGTCAATTACGATGGTAAATTTTAACTTTTTATGTCATAATTTAGATTTTTTTTTGTCATGATTATGACATAAAAGTTGAAATGATGACAGTCAAACTCCTCCAGGACTCGAGGATCCACGCGACTGTGTCACGGTACACACACGGTAACACCGCGGTATTATTCTATGAACGATCTGAGAGTAAATATGACAAGAGTTTATTTGTCAAAGTACCTAAAAACCCTTTTCTGCCACATAAGAAAACACAATCATGCTGTGGTAAATCATAATTATGACAAACTAAATAATAATGATGACATGGGAAGCCATAATTATGAGAGTCGAAATCATTTCTGTTATCATTTCTATTTCTGACTCGTCATAATTCGACTTTTCGTCTAACAATATGTCATAATTATGATTAACCAAAGCATGGTTGTTTTCTCCTGAGGCAGAACGAGCTTCCACGGCAGCTGGAGTAAAACACAGTAGAATCATGGTAACATACCCCATTTTGCTGGCTCACAGATCTGTTTTCTGCTGATTTGCTCGCGATTCTCTCGAATGTGATTCAGTCCGTGAATCGAGTCGCTCCGCTCGCGCGCTGACGCTTGACGCCGCGGTTCATGGTGAGGAATTAGACGCGCAGATGATCAACACATCGCGTGCAGATGCAGACGCGCAGTGATGCTGAACACCAGCAGTCTCTCAGCATCTCCTCCCGCAGCGATCAGGCGATTTCTCCGCGATCAATCAGATGATTTATCCCAGCTCTCTCACATCTGTCTCTCCCTCCTTCTGTCTGTCATCTCATTTATCATCTCCGCTTCGCCGCACGACGTCATCACGCACTCGCGTCACTCTGCTTCGCGCTGAACTCTGACATCACGGACAGTACAGTACACGTGTTCCGTCACTTCCGGCCATCACCCTCACACACAGTGGGCAGCTTCCGACACGAGAGCTTCAAATACTACATGTTGTGTGTTATGGTATCGCACAGGAACAGCTTTACTGGAGCTTCACGAGATTTAAAGTCAGTAAAGGCGATCATAACACTCACATCCAGTCCGTCTGCTTCTGCCCTCTAGTGGACACGAGCCGGACAATTAATTTGTCCATTCATCATGCTATGGTCAAAAATTCAGTTTGAAATCCTTGTAAATAGTAGCCTAATTAGGCTGAATAATATTCAAGAGAGATAAAACTCAAAAAATAAAATTCTGTCATCATTTACACACACACACACACACACACACACACACACACACTCTCTCTCTCTCTCACACACACACACTCTCTCTCTCTAAGTTTCTGATTTCACCTGATCTTGTGTTACACACTCACACATAACTGCAGTGACAGACATCAGCAGGTGACGCAGAATCAGGAACCCTGCATCTGTTTTTCATCACACATGAACAGATTTAAATCTTTAGACTTTCAACACGTTCAGATTGATTTTCTTTTCTTCGCACACATTTTCACCAGTTTATACTCTCACAAAAGCAATTCAATATTTTACAACTGAGCAGAAGAAGAATGTATTTACAACAGAAATTTCACAATTCTTACACTTTCCACAACCATGTGAACTCTAAAAAGTTCACAAGAGAATCTCTCGCTGGGAAAATGTGCGATTCAAAATGAATCTAAAGATGTAAAAGCAAATAAAATCAGCTGATCTGCACTGATTTACCGCTGCAACACAACACCCAATAACAGCCTTTCAGAAGCAACCGGATCTCAGGGTGACGCCGCTGATGCCGTACTTCATTCTGATTGGTCTGTTGACTTCTGCAGTTTAATGGTGATAAACATCTACGAAGAGTCTGTTTCCCTTGAACTCGTCATGACCCGCAGCGCCTCCGAGAAGCTCACGTATCTCTGAAGTATTTTTAGGTTTGGCAAGGAAAGGCAAAAAACCCAATGCCTTCTTTTATAATGTGGCACCAGATAAAGGTGCACAACTCTTACCAAAGTCTTTCAGCACAATTAAAAATTTCATCTTTTGAGAACGACTGACACCTGCAAGTAGAGGCACTTCACCTCCTCACTGCATTCTGCAGCTGAAGACGGGACGCCCGTGTCAGGCTATTTACAGATAATGCTGAGCAAGAGAACGTTCCCACAGCTGAAATGACATGAAGAGAGTGACCCGTTCGCCTGCGAAGCGCCTCTGATTAATGCAGCCTGCAAGAAAATGGAAACAATGGAAATAATGGATCCGGAGAGCCAGATGACAGCACTGCAGGACGACACGCCGGCGGAGGAACCGGAACCGCTGAACGACGTGCTGGAGGATTTGAGCAACAGGTGAGAACATTACAGAGAGCTTAGAGGAGATCAGGGACCTTCATGAGTAGGATTACATGCATTACTTTTCCAATAACTTCACAAATATCAGACTAATGAAATTTCTCAATGGTGTGAAATACCTTGCAGTCTGAGAGAGGTTGTCCAGGATGGTGCTGTGAAGCCCAAACTCCACTGCCTGATGATGGATCCATCCTTCTCCATGGTCACGGTCCAGAGCGAGGACAGCGGGATTGTTTGGGAAACCGCTTCCAGCCGCTGCTCTACGCCGTGGGCCTCCGAATTCAGTGCAGAACCTGCATACTCTCCCTGCGCTTCTGGAACGGCTGGCAGGATTGTGTTCATTATGGACGAAGAACTGATGAGCAGAAGGAAGAAAAAGCAACGATCTGAAAAAACAAAGACTCTTCCGCAAGTCAGTCGTGAGATCCTGGCGGAAGCAGAGAGACCGGCAATGGTTGAAGTGTCCATGCCTAATGTGACTGCGGCAGAGGAGCACAAAACAGCAGATCTAAAAGAAGAGCGTCTGTTCAGTCTAGTCTCTGAAGGATCCGAGATACTAAACATCATCGCTTCGCCGAAAGTGTCCATGGTGGACGAAGAGGAGAGCAAAGGTCTGGAAGACAATTTGTACTACCTTGAGGAGACACCTACGGTGAAATCCACAGAGATCCCAGATGAACCCGAGCTGGATGTTCATTCAGAAACTGAGAAGATCCCTTCAGTGATACCAGAGCCCTTAGTCTCATTCCCTCATGTCCAAGTGCCTCGAAGAGGTGCGACAGCTGAAGACTACTTTGAGAAGTTCACGCTCCTTGACAGTCAAGCGCCATCGGGAGTGGCGCCTGTTGAAGAAGCCCAGCAGCAAACGGAGGAAAAGATCACACAAGAAGAAGCCGATAATGCTCCTGATGTGGAACCAGGCCCCGGTGTCTCCTCAGCTGTGAGTATGCTAGACATTTCTGGCGAAGACTTGGACGATGTGTTTTACGGCGGAGGCGGCGAGCCACACAGTCTCGATACTGCTGCGAGTGTTGGCGAAAAGGGAAGGGAGCCTTCCAAATCCTCTCTAAAGGAAAGCGGCAGCGCCTTGTTTGGAAGCGAGGAGACGGTCCTCACTCCCATATACCTTCCCGAAGGTCCTCAGAAAATCATCGACCTCAACTTGCTGGAGGAGCCCAAAGCCTTGCCGTTTCTGTACTCGGATCTGTATGCGGATGCCGTTGGGACCAGGAAGAAGAAGGACGATGACGTTGAGAGTGTGACCTCTGAGAAATCCTTCCACAGTCAAGAGTCCGACTACGGGGACAGAGGCTATCTGGAGAAGTTCGTGCTCAAGGTTGAGACTCAAGCCACGGAGAACGACTTCAGGCGTCCCGAAGAACGGCATGACCCTTTCAGTCTCACTGGATTTGTGGAATGCCACACAACGGAAGTGGAAAATCATGGAGAAGAGCTGGAAGAAATCACGGATTTCTTTAGAAACAGCGCATCTTCGTCACCCTGCGAACCTGTCGAGTGGATGGAGAGAGCAGAAGAGATTGAAGTCGTCAGGACTCCTCGGGTTACTTTCAAAGAACCTGCGCCAACACGTACAGAACAACGGGCAAGCGATCCTCAACCATTTGCTGACGACGCTGACTTTTCAGAAGAGTTTTTACCTGTTGAAATAAGTGATGATTGTCCAGCATGGGAGGAAAACTTGCCGACGATTGTCAAAGATGCTGCTGCAAAATCAACTTCAACCCGGAGAGATGCACCAAAACTTAAACCAAAGCCAGTAAGTGATAACAGCCGAATCCAAGCCCAAAACACAGTCAAACCCATAACTCCACGCCACAAACCCTTCCTGGATCTGACCCCACTGCTGCCCGTCGAGACCGAGGATGAGAAAGAAACAACAGAGGGTGAAAAGGAGAAAGAGAACACAAGCTCTGAAGATGCTGGATCATCCAGTACTAAAGAAGAGGCCACAGACTGCTCGCTCTCCAAAGCGATTCCTGACATGTAGGACTGCAATGATCCCTCAAAACCACTGGATTATCTGCATGAGGGCGATGCAGAAGCAGGTCATGTTGATGCTCCAGCTGCCTTGAGAAAGTCTGATTGACATTTAAGGGTCACTGATTCGGTGGCTTGACAATGAGTGATCCATCTGCATTTGTGACGTCCTGCAAAAGAACAGAAAACGAGCAGAACATTATCATGTGTCTCTGAGTGCATCTAAGAAAAACATAAATATGGAATGTAGTTCATGTACAGTATATGGTTGTTTAAGGCTAATGAGACAAAACTGTGTGTTTGTGAGAGTGTATGTACAGATTACAGCTCACCTCCACAGCTGAAAAATAAGTAAATGATAAAAAAATTAAAAATCTTTGTACAATAACCTATGCTTAAATGATGTACATGGCTATAATATTCACCTCTATAGAGGGTATGCATCGACGTCACTTTCCCGCTGGAACGCGCTCCCTCAGTTGGACTGAGTGGCAAAAGAACCTGCTGCGTGACTGGATTTAATAGGGGAAACTGCGAAAATGCGAGCAAAACTAACGAATTACACTAAAGGTTGGAATTGAATGTGTTTCTTACAACTTGTCGAATAAACCTAATACGGCGGGGAAATACATAAAGCAAATCTGCCTGTGAATATTTATATAACTACAATATAGGTAGGTTTAAATCTGCGTAATCACTTATATTAATGTTATATCGTCATATTGTCCAGCCCTAAAACATATATAGTTTTATAATATAGTTTATGTCAGTGTTTATTTAAAAACACCCAATTATGCAGAATATAGGGTAAGATGGAAAATATTTAATTTATGAGTTGTCAACATAATATATAACAATACAATATATACGGTATGATTTTACCTCAAAGTCTAACAATTTGACACAAAATGATAACTGCAAATCCATTTTTCTCTGCCTGGAGTCCAGCTGTTTCTGTGAATTGCAGTGATCCATTTGTTTTGTTTTTTTTCTCTGTTGCTTTCTGTAGTTTTTAAATATATACCTCAGGTTTTGTGTCAAAGCTATTTGTACAGTCAATCACAAAGCTCATTCCCGTTTTGGATGTGTTTTGTGTGTTTTTCGCAGCATTCACGCTGAAAACCAATGCTGCTGCTCAGTCTTTGTGCCACTCAGTGGGCGTGACCGCAGTTATAACGGTCGGCGGTGACGTCACGTGCATACCCTCTATAGTCACCATGTAGTTAGCTTTGCTGCTCAAGCATATGTACAAGAGTCGAATTATTTTATTTAAAAATAAATCACAAACGTGTAGACATATTTGAATACAATGAATAAAGCAGTATAAATGATGTACTGTTAACATGATGAATGTTTTGTTTCATGTCAGTCAAGTATTTAAAAGTCGTCATTTTCTCGTCAAAATTTCAACATCGTGTTTTCTTTAATGGTAAACTATTTAACCAACAATCAAAAAGTCGTACATTGCTAGAGTGAATGAAATCTCTCGTCTAAGCACACATGTACAAGCTTACCTGTACCTGACCCCCAACCAAACGTCATAAAGTACTCAATATTCAGTTTTTAATGGTTTCGTAAACCTTCAGGAAAGGTAATGCTATTATTTATCGTGAAGAGTCTTACCTCAGTAATTCGCGCCTTTTCCTGTCAGTTTCCGGGCGCGTGATCGCGACAAATATGGAACAATTTACGCCACATTAGAGAAAAAAATCACGCATTTGTAAACATAAATCTAAGTCCAAATACATCATAATTTTAACGTAATTTTAAACTATGACGTTCCATAATTACGATATTAAAAGTTTAAATAAAAAGTCATAATTATGATTTATCATAATTTAGACATTTTATCTCGTAAAACTTAATCTCGACTTTTTACGTCATATGATTTATGATATTTTTCTTATGTGACAGAAAAGAGGTTCAATATTAATAACATTAATTTGTATTTTTAATAATATAAAAACACGTCTGTACACAAAAGCAAAAACAGTTTATTTACCAAACCTGAGAATGAATTTGCAGTTACTTGAAAATTGTAGTCTGGTACTTATTACAAATTACATGACGAAAATTGTAGTTAGTAATCGAGATTACTCATTTTAATATATTCTGACTACTTTTTGATAATATTGTAATCCAAAAGGGTTTGTCTGACAAAAAAAGTTTGGGAATCCCTGCGTTACATAAACAAACAATAATAAGCATGAAAACAATAATTTGTGAAGGTCACTGGAAATGATGTTTCACAGCTATATCAGCAGTGTTTAGTAACTTGCATAATTATTCATCTCATAAACTATAATTTTAGAAGCATCACAAATTTACTATCACGATCATTCTATATTGTGAACACAGTCAAAGCTAAACAGTTCAGGATTATTTAAAAAGTAAAATTTAAGAGTAAAAAGAACAATAAATTTGGAATAATTTACTGCCATTGTGAGAATAACATGTATGTACTCCATAAAAAAGTAACTGTAATCTCATCATGAGCATTTTAAAACATAATATAATCTAATTACAAGTATTAAACCTTTGGAGTCTGATGACATAATCCAGATTACATGAAATCAGTTACTACACAGAACTATATTATAAGTTACACGCAACTGAATGTGGGGTACATGCGAGTACCATGATTTATATTGAAACTAAAGGACAGGGCAATGATAAAATATAGAAATAAAAATAGATAAATAGACACACATTGACACATTTGAAATGCTCTATAGTAGTTCTGCCAGTTTAAATGGCTTCGATGTCATTATTGTAAAGTACAGGCTTCTGTTCTGTTTGTTCTCATTTACTCGGTGTTACAAAAGTGCAGATATTTCCTGCCTAATGAATGATTGTGCATATATCTGCTCCATATTAATCACCTGAGCCTTACCTGCGGTGCAGAGACGGTCTGATCCGGATCCAACAGCAGTCAGTAATCCGGTTCTGACACGCATGACGTCATGAAACAATCACACTTTTTTGTTTTTAAACAGACACATTTATACAAATGAGGAAAAAAACCTTGTCTAACATTTTCCCATAAAATTTTAAAACCTTTTTAACCTAAAAACACAGATATTTAAATATCAGAACAGCTGAAACTGTTGAAGAGTTCTTTAACATCATCACTGATCTAAAAACACACTTGATGAGTTATAATGACATCATCATCATCATCATCATCATCATCTGTGAGAAATAAAGACAGCAGCCAGACGACTGTAACAGAGTGTTTCACAACTATTATTATTATTATTATTATTATTATTATTAATCTCTCTTTACACCCAGTGTTGTGTGGACATCTTACTTCAGTACATCATGGTTTTATTGCAGTTCAAAACCGTGTAGAAAAACAATTTAACAGCACAGATAAAAGCACGTCTGATAAACCATCATCGTTCCTGGAGATAAACACACGCAAACGCTGACTCCGAATCGATCAGCTTCATAATGAGATTGCAAATAAAAAGTGAATATGATTAAAAATACAACAGAAGAAAGAAAAAAAAAAAACGATGAACTTCCCCAAAAGATAATTGCTTTAATGACAGATGTGTGATTGAATTCTGAGAACGTGTGTGAGATTTCCAACCGGGAGTCTTTTAATAGTTTCAATAAAAAACTTCCAGATGGAACAAACCCAGAGAACTTTCTTCCCGACACGAGGAGAGAGGAACCGAGCGTCTCGACGGCGTTTTCTGATCCATCCCGGGCTTGATGATCACGGAGAGAAGCTTATACGGGTCCGTCTCTCTGAAGACGCCAGACAAATAATCAAGGTTGATCCTGACAAGGACACGAGCAGATCGTCCTCCACACACACACACACACACACACACACACACACACACACACACACATTCACTCGGGCACAAATAAAAACAGAAAGAAAACACCCCTAGAATGACGCAGCTGTCACTGCTGTCCATGTGCAACACAGAAACAAGCCCGACACACACACACACACACACACTCGTGACCTCACTGTAGTGTGACAGACGTGTGTTGTAGGAGAGCAGCGTGACGTCCTCGTCCTGATCCGTGCCGTCAGTGCCAGTGAGGATCATCATCATCATCATCATCATCAGATGAAGTCCGCTGCACCTTTACCTGCTGGTGTCCATGGGATCCTCCTTGAAGTTCTCACACTGATCCATCACTTTCCTGCACACAAACACACGACAAATCAGTGTCACATGTGACGACACAAACATTCAGCATGAGGATAATTCATGAATCAACTGCTCAAAAGAGTCACGATTCAGAGTCAAATTCATGCCACTTATTATGCCAGATTGAAATAAGTGTAATTAATTCATAATTGTGAGTTAATTAACCCTATAAAGCCACTGTGTGTGTGTGTGTGTGTGTGTGTGTGTGTGTGTGTGTGTGTGTGTGTGTGTGTGTGTCAGTACCGCGCCATGTCCTTGGTCTCTTGGTGTGAAGATTCCAGCTCTAGAACTTTCTGCAGCAGAATGATTCCTCCCTCCTTGATCAGCAGAGGGCAGTATTTACTCGCTGCAGTGAGAACAGTGTGTCCGTCATCACGAGGACTTCAGGCTCATCGCAATGAAAATTATAAGTATGTATGTGTGAAACACTCACGGTAAACTGACACCAGGTTATAAAGCGCCCATGTGGCCCAGTGCTGACTGACCGGAGCGCCGCTCTGAGGGAGGAGACGCAGGATGGGCTCAAACGACCTGCAGACGGACAGTGAGGAGGTCAGTGATCTCTCGAATCATGTGCTGATCGAGCTGCATTTCAGCCTCACACACCTGTAGTTGATGTTGCGTCGCGAGCTAACGTCCCAGCTCCGGATGGCCGCCCACATTTTGTCCATGACATGTGACCTCTTGGGCTCCTCCATGTCCCAGGCCTCGGGCCCGTCAAACATGATGTGCGACAGAACTCCGCAGGCGTTATAGGACACCTCGATGCCGTCCGCCTTACTGTCCAGCAGCTCGCTGAGAGAGAGAGAGAGAGCGTCACACACACTCACACTGACCTCTGACCTCTGACCCACACACTGAACGACGGTCACACCTGAACACGCTGATGAACTGCTTCGTCAGCAGCTGCGGTCTCAGCGCTTTCACCTCTGCCACGTTACCCAGCAGCCCCAGCATGTTTCGGTGCAGTTCCTGTTTATCAGGAAACTCCTGCGGAAATCAGACAGGTGAAGTAAGAGCAGATGAAAACGGGTCATGTGACGCTAAAGGTTATTCAGGGTGTGTTTGGAACGCGGCGTATACAGCTAACTAACGCTAGAGTTCGCTGCCGGACACGGCCGCACAGAGACGCTAACATGTGATCGGCCGCACACCTTCAGACACTCCAGGAAGAGGTTCATGCCGTTACACTCCAGAAACATCTGGCAGTTATCCGGCGTCTCGTCGGTGATGTTCCACAGCGCGCTCCAGGAGAACTCCATCACCTGATCACACTGAACACATGACAGGAAACGCCATCAAACACTCGTGACTCCATAAATCACACATTAACTGGAATAATAAAGTCGCATTGCAGCGTTTCTCGTGTACGGGTCATTCTGCAGAACTGGTTCAGAGTCGGAAACGTCTTGAAAAAAATGTCTTTTTACACAAATTTTTTTGTATGCAAATTGTATAATATCCAAGCTACTCATTTCTAGTAACTGTGTTGGTAGTGACCACATCACATGACACAATTTAACTCGCATACCAAAACATATTAAAACACTAATGATTTGCATAACTGTACTAAAATTGTGTTTATTTCCCCCAAATAAATGATAATGATTATACAGATCCGGACTCAGTTCTGTAAAATGGCCCACATACAGAAATCCAGAGTTCAGTAATGACGCACCATTCTGTCCTGCAGCTTCTTCTGGATCAGATTCAGCATCGTCTGTGACACAAACCAGACAAACTGTTAGATGAGAAATCACATCATAACAGGAAACGGACCACAACTATCACTATCTCCTCTTAAAACAGGAAACGCATCACTGCAGTTCCCATATGGCAATTACTGTCACTTCACTGTAAAACAGCGTTAGACAAATTCATTTTATGTATTAGAACTGGTTGATAAATGCATATAAATTAGTGCTGTCAAAATTAGCATGTTAAAGCATGCATTGAATTTTTTTCAGTTTACCAAATTAAAAATATTTAACAATTAACGCAGCATCTGTTTTTCCCGTCATAATTTGGCTAGCGTTACGTTAGATGATCACGCTCTTAATCACGCTAATGCTTTTAAACCATTCAAGCACCACAACACAAACTAGATAAAAAAGATCGTCATGAAAAACTTTGTTAGCTTGAGAAAGCCGGACAATATCAGAAAAACAGACAGAAATAGTCAGATAGATAGATGCAAGTTGCTAGCATGATTTTGCAGATAGACAGCATGTTGCTAACATGATGACGTTACAAATGTTGCTAACATGATTTAACACTGTCTGCGTTTTGCTAACATGATTAGCATGTTGTTAGCATGAATTAACATGTTACAAATTTTGCTAACATGATTTAGTACAGTAAGCATTTTGCTTGATTAGCTTGTTGCTAACACGATTAGCATGTTGTTAGCATGAATTAACATTTTGCTAACACAATTAGCATGTTGCTAACATGATTTAACGTGTTATAAATGTTGCTAACATGATTTAGCACTCTGTTAGCATTTTGATAACATGATTAGCATTTTGCTAGCATGATTTAACATGATACAAATGTTGCTAACATGATTTAGCACACTGTTAGCATTTTGTTAACATGATTAGCATGTTAGCATGAATTAGCATTTTGTTAACATGATTAGCATGTTGTTATCATGAATTAGCATTTTGCTAACATGATTAGAATGTTGTTAACATGATTTAACATGTTATAAGTGATTAGCATGTTGCTAACATGATTTCACATGTTATAAATGTCTAACATGTTATAAACATGTCTAAACATGATTTAGCACTCTGTTAGCATTTTGATAACATGATTAGCATGTTGCTAGCATGAATTAGCAATTTGTTAACATGATTAGCATGTTAGCATGAATTAGCAATTTGCTAACATGATTAGCATGTTAACATGAATTAGCATTTTGTTAACATGATTAGCATGTTGTTAGCATGAATTAGCATTTTGCTAACATGATTAGCATTTTGCTAACATGATTTAACATGTTATAAATGTTGCTAACATGATTTAGCACTCCGTTAGCATTTTGATAACATGATTAGCATGTTGTTAGCATGAATTAGCATTTTGTTGACATGAATTAGCATGTTGCTAACATGATTATCACATTGCTAGTATGTTGTTAGCATGATTTAGCATGTTGCTAACACGTTGCTAGCATGATTTTACACAATGCTAGCATGTTTTAACGTGACAATAGATGGATAAAAAATGTAAGATCATAGAAAGAAAGATCTTCATGCGTTTCTACGAAGATATGCATTTTCAGGTGAACCGCCCCTTTAAGCGCAGGAGGAGAGCGAGCGAACATCTGAACAGCACCTTGACGAATCCCATCTTGCCGACAGCTTCTTTGTGGTCGTTGTCGACCTGACAGACGAGAGCGTTGCACAGGTGGACGGCGATGCGCTGGATGGACTCGTCCTGACGCACCGGCTCCAGGATCTTCAGCAGCAGCAGATTGACTCTGTGATACTGAAACTCCAGCTCCTCCGGGATACTGAAGTTACACAGCGTCAGGCAGCAGTTCCTCTGAACCTGCACACACACACACACACACACACACACACACCTGGAGCTCAGTACGGTCTGAACACAAACTGGCAGCTGTGGTCACCAGAATGATCCTGTAAACTCATTGACCTCACCGTGACCTCCTGGTACTGCTCCATGCCGTTGAGCACCACCTGTATGACCTGTCTGCGCAGACGCACGCTCTGGTCACTGCGGTACTCCGTGTTGGTGAGGTAAAACAGAGCGGCGCTGCCCGTCACCTGAATGCTCTTGTCATATTTATGAGTCTTCAGCGCTGTGATCACCAGCTGAAACACACAGACACACGTGACATGTGACACACGCGTGCGCGCTGGGGATACCGCCATCAGAGATCACATGACTGCACTTCAAACATCTTTAACTCATCTGCGGTCTTCGTTTGGGAAGCACACTCACAGTCTCCACAGACCCCAGGCAACAAAATGTAATTTTGTAACAAAATATATATATATTTTTTTTAAATAACAAATGTAATTTTACTCTGATTATAAATGTTTTTACTCCACATTTGTGCAGTTTTTGGAGGATTTATCATATGTTTTAAATTTATATAAATAAGTAAATAAATATTTTTTTAAATAGGTTTTTATACAAAAACAGCTTTTTATGTAAAATTCACTTTATAAAAGACCCACATTTCTAACTTTCATTCATGGGGATCACATGGATAATTTGACATGGTTTAGTGTGAGATTTTTGCCCATCTTTTGGAAAATGCAGTTTTAAAAGTAAAAAATTATCACTTTATCCAGTAGATGGCAGCAGAGCTCCACTATTTGCTGTTTGACTGACTGAAAGACATCTTTGCACAAGTATTTTCAGCTGGATTCATATCTAAATATTATCAAATCACAATTATGACAATAAAAGCTGCTTTTTGTCAAAGTTTAGCATTTTTTAATATATAAAAAAAAAATCAGTTTTTCAATATTGTTACATTATGATGAGAAACTGGACAAAATTCATCCTCAAAATCAACATTTTTGAAAAACTTTTTTTTTCAGTACAAAAAAGCTAAACTTTGACAAAAAGTAATTTTTATATTTATAATTGTGATTTGATAATATTTAGATATGAATCCAGCTGAAAATACTTGTGTAAAGATGTCTTTCAGTCAGTCAAACAGCAAATAGTGGAGCTCTGCAGCATCTGCTGGATAAAGTGATCATTTTTTACTTTTAAAACTGCATTTTCCAAAAGATGGGCAAAAATCTCACACTAAACCATGTCAAATTATCCATGTGATCCCCATGAATGAAAGTTAGAAATGTGGGTCTTTATAAAGTGAATTTGACATAAAAAGCTGTTTTTGTATAAAAACCTATTTAAAAAAATATTTATTTACTTATTTATATAAATTTAAAACATATGATAAATCTTTCAAAAACTGCACAAATGTGGAGTAAAAACATTAATAAACAGAGTAAAATTACATTTGTTTTTTTAAAAAACAATTATTTTGTTACAAAATTACATTTTGTTGCCTGGTGACCTCAAAGACCCTGAGTGTGACTTTTTTTCTACACAAACATAAAAACAAGATATCGCTCCAATTTTTTTTCTTTGTAGAAAGTGTTAATCACTGTACAAAGTTTCATATCATTTGGACAAGGAGAACGTTTTTTTTTTAATTTTAGCAAACGTCGTAAAAAGACGCCAAAGTCCCTATAAGTGTTAAAGACTCTTGATATTCAGCACTAGTGTTGACCTGCAGCGCTCGCAGCAGCTGACTGCAGTGCTGAATCCTGGCGATGTCAAACAGCTGGTTAATGGCTCGATGGGCGAGTTCGGGCCGCTGCTCGGTGTACGCCTCGATAGCGTTCAGAATCTGATCCTCGTTCTTGGAGCCGGTGACCTGAACACACAGGGAAGTCGATTAGAGCACTGGACACAAACAGTGCAGTGTGTGTGTGTGTGTGTGCGTGCGTGTGCGGCACCTTGTACGCCGGTATGTGTGTGACGGTGCACAGCGTGGTGTTGTACAGGCCCAAGAACTGCAGCGGCCTCTTCAGCTCCTGGAACGGGTAGATGCTGCTCTTACACGGCTCGATGCTGCAAAACACAAACACACACGCTCAGATAAACACGGAGGGAACGGCGCTGTGGGAGGAGTGTGTCCGGTGGGCGTCTTCACCTCGGCCGGCCCATGGCGTCCTCAAACGCCGGCACTGTGCAGTTATCCAGCATGATGTGTCCAGAGATGTCCAGAGACACCAGATTGACCAAACCCTGCGCGATGCTGCTCAAGATCTTCCTCGTCATCTTGAATTTAGACGTTCTCTGGTTCTCTCGTGAGATATCCAGGTGTCTGCGGACAGAGGAGGAAAACGTGATCTAGCGGAAGCTTTGAATCACATGCGTAAACGGATCAGACGTCTCTCACCTCAGCCGGCTCATCTGCAGCAGCGTGTGGATCAGCTCCTCCGTCAGCTCCACGTTATACAGCACCAGAGACGCCAGACGCTCCTTCCACTGCGTGAGGAACGCCGGCCGGGGCAGATGGACGCCCGACAGGTCCAGAGAGCTCAGCGACGGCAGCGGCCTCAGCAGCGCCTCCACGTCCACCTCCGGCGTCAGGCCGCCCAGATTCAGCAGACGCAGACGGTTGAAGCCCTGGAAGCTGAAGTTCTGGTCCACCGTGTGCGGGCGCAGACCCTCCTCCAGATCGTCGTCCTCCTCGCCGTACGCCAGCGGCCCGCCGACCTTCTTGAAGAAGATGTTGGAGCAGCCGAACAGACTGAGCGACAGCAGCGAGTGTCTGAAGCTGGAGAGCGTCCGCAGGCCGCGCGCCGTCAGGTGGTTACAGTAGGTCAGATGGAGCTCGATCAGATCCTGCACACATCAGATTTCACACGAATCAGTGGAGTGTCTGCAGACGATCTCAATCTAAACCAGTTTGAGATCGTTTCTGAAAAGCATCTCAGATTCAGCAGTGGTTCAATGAATCGATTCAAAGTCACTCAGAAAAGTCTCGGTTGTTTTAGTAAAGACATTATGTCAACTCAGATTTATTTGCTTTTCACAATACATAATTTCAGAAAATCATAAGGTTAATGTTTATAATATCTTAATGTCTTAAGGTCATAGAGTTGTGTGATAATATACATTTTGAGACGATATAAACAATCAATCTGTTGAGATTTGCTATTTATGGGCCATCCTTCAGAACTGGTGCAAACTGCTGTCTCACAACCAAAAAACACATTTAAAAAGCATTTAAGTATTCAAATTTTAGACGTTTACTAAGATCCTTCTATTATCTGTTGAATCCCACAATAATATTTAAAATATCAGTAAGATTAATATATATAAAATCATCATTTATTGGGTGCTCTCAATTGGGAGGAGTCTGTCCTGAACCCTGACCCCTAAATTTCAATTCAATTCAATATTGAAATAATTTTTGTAATTTGTAGTTTTTAAAAATATATTTTTGATTTTTTTTTTTTTTTTAAATGAAGTAAAAAAAAAAACATTTATATTTTATTTTTAAATCATGAAACTTTATGGGGGGAAAAGTGTGTTCATGTCACTACTGAAACAGTGTGTGTTTGAGTCATTGATCTGAGGCTGATTTTAACACACTTCTACATTTCTGATCAGGAGATATTCCTGTGTTCCTCCTCTCACAGCCTCTCTTTCACAGCAGATCATCATTCTGAGCTAAATGTGTTCAGAAAATCTGTGTGGAGCTTTAAGAACGTCACTAACAAACACCTTTTTCTGCAATTAAGCAAACTTTTTTGGGTGTTATTCCATAAAATTTAGTGTTTATATGTGTAAAACTGATCAGAACTGTGCTAGATAACCATGTGCTGATCATCATCTCTGAGCGGCTCAAAAGTGTCTGAAATTGTCACGACCGAAACATGTCATCATTGTTTCAGTAGTGACAAAAGTGAGCACATAATCATTTATTTGGGGGAAATAAACACAATTTTAGTACAGTTATGCAAATCAATTAGTATTTTAATATGTTTTAGTATGCGAGTTAAATCGTGTCATGTGATGCGGTCACTACCAACACATTACTGTCACTACTGAAACATGGGATGATTTGTCAAAAATAAAGTATATTGAATGATCAGCTCAGATGTTATTATAGTGTTTGGTTCAGTGTTTATTCAAACTAATGAACTTTGAAATCAGTTTGATAAACTTTATGAGTTTCGCAAAGAAACACTGGATTCAAAATACAACAAATCTCATAAATTACACTTGAAATATTGTTAAAATTGTTATTGTTATTGATTTACCTGTGAAAACTTTATTTAAAAATAGCAAAAAAATATATTTACGATGTAGATGTGAACAAAATCTTAACAGGTCAATGTGACCCTTCTTATTAAATGATTTATTATCGTGTTTCGGTAGTGACAAATTTGGGGAGAGGAAAAATATTCCAAAACTTTCTGAAAATACAATATGAGAATTAACTGCACAATTACTAGAAATGTGTAGCTTGGATATTATACAATTTGCATACAAACAAAAATTTGTAAAAAGACACTTTTTCCCCAAGACGTTTCCGACTCTGAACCAGTTCTGCAGAATGACCCGTACAGTAGTATATATCGTTTAATGATATAAAACATCTGTTGTTATATGAATAAAAATGATTAAATTAGGGATGCACCGATGCATCGGCTGAACATCGGAAACGGCCGATATGTGCCTCGTTAACTGCCATCGGCCATCGGGAAATAAAAATGACATTCACCGATGTCTGATGATTATGAGTGTCATGAACGCTGTGCTCAGGAGAAACTTTTTTTCCCTCTTTTTATTTGGGCGGGGGGAGATACCGAGTCCTCAGTAACTTTAGATTAAACAAAGAAGATGGCGGTCGTGTGGCAATATTTTACAGTTTCAGAGAAAGATCAGCGTTTTGCAGTTTGCAATACGTGTTCCATTGAAATTTCAAGAGGGGGGGCTGTTAGAAAGTCATTTAACACAACAAATCTCATTGGACATTTGAAAAGCAGGCACGAGGCGGTGTACGGCGATTACCTGCAAGCTGACCAAAAACGGAAAAATGAAGCCGCCAAGAAAGCGCAAACCCCCGGTAAGACTCAGACTTCAATTGACACGGCATTTGAGAAAGCCAAACAGCTGCCTCCAGACAGCGCCAAAGCGAAGCAAATAACAAAAAAGGTGATGGAGTTCATCGCTTTAGATGACCAGCCTTTCTCTGTAGTGGAGGACGTGGGTTTTCGGAGTCTGATTAAGTTTATGGAGCCACGCTATACGCTGCCGAGCCGGCGTCACTTTGCCGAGGTCTGTCTCCCCGAAATCCACAACATTGTGGCCACGCACATTCGTGAGCTACTGGCTTGCGACATCGCTGCAATCAGTTTCACCACAGATATATGGAGTTCAGATGTAAGCCCTGTGAGCATGCTTAGCCTCACGGCACAGTGGATTGATAAGGACTTCAATCTGGTGAAGGCAGTGTTGCACTCCCAGGAGTTCGCAGGTACCCACTCAGCATCTGCTATCTCGGAGGCATTTGAGAAAATGTTCCAGACGTGGAAAATCGACAAAACCAGAGTGCATGCTGTCGTGAGAGATAATGCTAGGAATATGACGAAAGCTATGATGGACAGTGGTCTGGCTAGTTTTGGCTGCATGGCGCACACACTGCAACTAGCAATTCATGATGGTGTTTTTAGCCAGCGCAGCCTCACGGATGTTGTGGCTATTTGCCGAAAAATCGTCGGCCACTTTAAACACTCACCCCTCGCATATTCACGTCTCCAGGCTGTGCAGATCCAGTTGGGAATGAAACCAAAAAGGCTACAGCAAGATGTTTCCACTCGCTGGAATAGTACATTTTATATGATGGAGAGCTTGCTGGAACAAAAGCGCGCACTTGCTACATATGCCGCAGACTACGACCTTCCGGCCACTCTCGGTGCGCACCAGTGGCAATTAATTGAAAACTTTATAACACTCCTCTCCCCGTTTGAACAATTGACGAGAGAAGTTAGCTCATCAGAAGCATCAGCTGCAGATGTCATCCCCTCTGTGACAGCCCTGAGACGTCTTCTGAGTAAGCAGGCTGACACAGACCACGGCGTTAAAACAACAAAGACCTCATTATTAGAGGCTGTAAATAGACGCTTCGATCAAATCCAGTACGATCCCATGTTCTGCATTGCCACCTATTTGGACCCCAGATACAAGGATCGTTACTTTGATGAGGATGTTAAACAACGCGCTCGAGAAATACTTGAGGCACACCTGTTGCCTGCTGCCGGTGCAGAGGATTGGACGCGCGATGGAGAGCGCGCACATCACACAGAGCGCAAGAGGCAACGATCCGACAGAGCAGGGCCCTCCCTGCATGATGTGTTTGAGGAGATTCTGGAAGAAAATGGACCAGAGAGGACAAGTACCTCTGTATCCCAACAACTGGGTATTTTCCTGGCAGAGACCACTATTCCCAGAGGTGAGAGCGCACTCTGTTATTGGAGAAATAACCACCTGCGTTTTCCCGAACTCGCACAAATGGCACGCAAATACCTTAGTGCGCCATGCACCAGCACCGAGAGTGAGCGGTTATTCAGCTCTGTGTCTCATGTCTTGGATGAAAAGAGAAATAGGCTTTGCTGTGACAAGGCAGAGATGCTTATCTTTGTAAAGAAAAACATGCATCTTATTAAGAAGTAGGCCAGAGATACAGCAGGTGACTTATGTGTCATTAATGATCAGAAGTGGAGGTACTGTTTTTGTTTTATAAGATGCCCCATGTTCCAGCCTGTAAGTTCTGAAACACTGTAATGTTTTATTCTGTATGAGAAAACACAAGTTGAAAGATAGCCCTATTTATGTTTGTATTTATGAATAACAATTTATTTTAATAGCATAATTTATTTATTTCACTTGTTTTTGCATTTACACTTGATGTATTTTTTTTTATTTATCAGAAAAAAATGTTTTATTGGGCCATGAAAATAATCTCATTGAGTAAGTTTTTGTTTATCAGGCTAAAACCACTCAAATAATTTTGTTGGGCAATGTACTGAAACAATCTTTTCATTGATTAGTTAGCAGTCAAATGTTTTTGAATGTTATTTTTCAGAAAGGTAAAGAACTTGTCATAAATAAGGTTATAACTAATGTCAACCAAGTGACATTAAAGGTTGTTTTTGTTTCATAAATTGGTCTGATTGAATTTGTGCTTATTCTAGGATAGTGTGATCAAGAGCCGAAAGACTTGTATGTTTCCGTGGCACAAAAGAAGAAATAAATAACAAAAAGAAAAAACATCGGCATCGGCCATCGGCCAAGATGTTATGTTAAACATCGGTATCGGTATCGGCCCAGAATTTCCCAATCGGTGCATCCCTAGATTAAATATGATTTTCCATGTGTTCATTTAGAGAAAAGCTATGCCTTGATTATTTTTAACTAGAACTTCACTGTATTTTATGGCTGAATTTACTTGAGAACTCTCTTTGTTTGGAAAAATCACCATTCTAAGCCTTTCAGAGTGAATATATATTATATTTTTCAGCTGTATGATCCAGTGCTGATCTGAACTGAAACACTTATTCAGTATCATTAACACACAATCATACACAACACAAGCTGAAACTGAAGGTGTGTCGGTCAGGTGATCATCTGTTGTACAACCATAAAGAACAAACACTGAAAGTGAAAGTATTTCGACTCCCTCGATGTGACGCACGATAGTGAATGTTTTATCCATGCATGTCTTATTTTTAAAGCTGGTTTGACCTCGTAATGTTGAATTAGTGTCATAACTGGCTCTTCCAGTCTTCTCTCTGGTGACACTCTTAAACCCCGCCCCTCATGCTCAGCTCCGCCTCCACTCGAGGCCCACATCCAATCAACAAAGGAACCGAGTTCCGCCCTACATTTTTGCTCGTCTAATAATCACAATACAGAAAGATCGATCCGTTTCATGATGGAGAAGCTCTCGGCTCGTTCCTCACCTGTTTCCCGACGGCCTCCAGGTCTCGGTCCCGGACCAAATCCTCCCTCAGCTGCAGGCGGGTGATTCTGGTGCTGCGCGGGTCACTGAAGAGCTGGAAGAAGCCGTCCTGCGGCTCAAAGTCGCTGTCGGTGTGCACCAGATCCATGTACCTGTCAATCAAAAGCATCAGCGTCACACCTCAGCACGCGGCACACATCAAAGCGCGATCACGGCGACCTCTACGTACACGTTCACCAGCCTGTCGCAGATCTCGCTGGGCAGGAAGACATCCGGACGCAGGCAGAGCCGGTTCCGCTCTCCGCTGTAGCACATGGTTCTCCGCAGGTTCTTCAGGCAGAAGACGGTGCACAGAGACATCAGGCTCTCCGGGTCGTCTCCTACTTTAGTCGCCATGACGACGGTCGATCAGCAGGACGACAGAACAACAACACGACTGCGGCCCGGATCTCAGGCGCCAGACATCGAGATGGAAGAGAAGACGCTCCACCTGAGCGACGAGAGAAACAGACAGGATTCATCATTGATCTGTGATCAGATGAGAACAGAACTGGAACTGAATTAAGCTGGAAAACATAAACTCTATTGTCTTTATAGAGCTGCTTTACAGCAGAATTTCAGTTTGTTTCATAATTGATTAATTTCGCAACATTGACTGTTGTCAAATTCAATTAAATCAACATTGAACTGAATTCATTTAATAAATGATGACCTTTGCAACATTGACAGTTATTGAACTGAATTGAATCAACTTTGAACTGAACAGAATTTCTCATTAATTGAACTTTTCCACACTGACAGTTATTGAACTGAACTTGTTTCATAATTGATTAATTTTGCAACATTGACTGTTGTCAAATTGAATTAAATCAACATTGAACTGAATTCATTTCATAAATGATGAACTTCGCAACATTGACAGTTATTGAAATTAATTGAATTTGCTTCATAATTAATTTGGCAACATTGACACAGTTATTGAACTGAATTGAATTTGTTTCATAATTGATTAATTTTGCAACATTGACAGGTATTTAAATGAATTGAATCAACAATGAACTGAATTGAATTTGTCTCATTAATTGAACTTTGCAACTGACAGTTATTGAACTGAATTTGTTTTAGAATTGATTAATTTCGCAACATTGACACAGTTATTGAACTGAATTGAATCAACATTGAACTGAACTGAATTTCTCATTAATTGAACTTTTCAACATTGACAGTTATTGAACTGAATTTGTTTCATAATTGATTAATTTTGCAACATTGACAGTTATTGAACTGAATTGAATTTGCTTCATAATTGATTAATTTTGCAACATTGACTGTTGTCAAATTGAATTAAATCAACATTGAACTGAATTCATTTCATAAATGATGAACTTCGCAACATTGACAGTTATTGAAATGAATTTAATCAACATTGAACTGAACTGAATTTCTCATTAATTGAACTTTTCAACATTGACAGTTATTGAACTGAATTTGCTTCATAATTGATTAATTTTGCAACATTGATGCGGTTATCAAACTGAATCAACATTGAACTGAATTTGTTTCATAATTGATGAACTTTACAACACTGACAGTTATTGAACTGAATTTGTTTCATAATTAATTTTGCAACATTGACATCATTATCGAACTGAATTGAATCAACATTGAACTGAACTGAATGCTTCATAATTGATGAACGCTGCAACACTGATGCTGTTATTGAGCTGAACTGAATTCGTTTCATAACTGACGAATATTGTAACATTGACACACACACATCTTCATCTTCATCATCATTATCATCATCATCATCTTCACCTTCACCTTCATCAGCTCTAATCACAGTGACACTCTGTCATATTCTAATGTTTATGCTGCGGCTGCTGTTGTTTACACTCACTGTACCGGGAAAGTGTTCGCGTTAAACGCTGTCTGACGCGTTCTCGTGACGCGTTACTCACATTCAGTCGCTAATAATGAAGCGGAGCTCCTGATCTGATGATCTGCTGATGTTTGTGTGAATGTTGATCCTGTGAAGAGTGTTAGCGCGCGGGCTAGCAGCTAGCAGCTAAATAAAGCGCGTGAGTTTAACACCGTCGATCCGTGATTGACAGCGGCTGTCGCGAGCGCAGCGTGCGTCTGTCTCTTACCTGACGCCCGCACACCGACTGACGCGCCGCTTCGACTCACAAGAAACGCAGAAATATGAACATGATCTGATGATGATCGCCGCCGCTCTGATGTCAACACAACCTGCGCCACATCCGGGTCACCTGTGCACGCGACACGATCACTTCCTGTCCGGTGTGATTGATTGGGGTACTAAAAAGAAAAAGTGGGTTAATGAAGAAGTCCACTTTAAAATATAACCTGTTAATTACTCTGAATATCCTGACAAGAAACAGACCGTTTATTTTTTTTATTGTAATATAATAAATACACATATAGACACATATTAAAGATCTTTAATATGTTTATAGATTATATGTGGAATCAGTCACTGCTTTAGTGTGTGATCAGATATAATCAGACACGAGCTTCCCCTTAAGAACAGTAAATAACGCACTAATAAACTCATTTTAAAATATTCTTTTTAAATTCGTTTCTTTCATCACTAGTCCTTCATAGTTTGATGTTTTCTCATGTCATGATCGAGTAATGTGATGTTTGTGATGGTGTTGTAATGAGCGGAACTATAGTGCGCGCGCCAGTGTTTCCGCCGGTGCTGTTTTTCCGGCAGCGCGTGACTGTGCTAGTCAAACATGTCGAGTTCCTACAAAAACAGGTGAGAAACACAATAAACACGCGATAAAAAGCGTATTTTCATTCGAACACACACACTTTACTTCATCGACACGCTCGACAGACCTTATTTATATCAGACGCGCAGGTGAAGCGTGATGACACAGCTGTGTGTGTGTGTGTGTGTGTGTGTGTGTGTGTGTGTGTGTGTGTGTGTGTCAGCGTCAGAGTGTGAGCGTGTGTGTGTCTGTCAGTCAGAAAACATTCGGCTGATTCAGGTGTTTTTTTCATGAGATACTGAATTGTCTTTCAGCCTCACATTGTAATACCGCGGTATTTACGTGTTTATTTGAGTAACGTACCACGGTATTTACATTAAAACATGTCCAAAACATGTCCAAAAAGTCCAGTCAGGTTTAGTTTTATAACCCTTTCACAATATACACTGTTTTAGAGCAGAAAGTCATTCATTTTAATGTTTATAATTCACATTGAACAGTTTAGGGATGCTCAATAGCATATTTTTGTGACAGTTTAAACAATCAACGAGTCGAAATTTGCTGTATTAATTAAAAGTATAGATTTCTCATTTAAATTCACATTTTGATGAAGTGATATTCATTTTTAAATCCCATTCATTATACTTTTGTATACATTATACTTTTTACCTCAGAAAACCATTCAATGACCAGAAATTTGATAGTCAGCTAGAAAAATAACTCTAATATGTGCACTACATTACATATTTATTATATTTTATTTTTACTCAACTGTTCTTCAATATTTAATGCATGTTTGAATAAATTATCATGAAAACTAGTTTTTAATGGCAGTCACCATTTAAATTTTTCAAAAATTAATTGGTGTAGAAACATAATTATGTCATTAAAAAGTTATTATTATAATAAAACTGCCTTATGTGCAATTTAAATGTTTGTATGACCTGTGATATTACAGCAATGCAGCGACTGTAGAGTTTACAGCTTCAGTTCAGAGAGATTGTGTCTGATATACATCCAAATGAATCAAACTGAATTGAGATCAGAATTGAATCGAATCGCAAGCTTGTGAATCGTAATCAGATCATGAGGTTTGTGTCAATGATTGAGAATCTGACTGAAAGTCTCTCCATAAAGCTTCATTTCTGTTGATTCGTCAGTCTGATGCTGGTAAATGAGCGACAGGATCCGTTAGAGCCGCTGGTGAAAGTTTAACAGCTGGTTATGAGCCGCTCGAGCTCGTGTGTCTCTTAGTTCTCGCTTGTTTCGTGTTCTTATTAAAAGTGCCAAAGGAATCAATCCGATTCATCAAGATCTCCAGACTCTGTTAAAACTTTATTTCTTCTGTGAAACTCAAAAGAATGTTTTGAGAAACGTCTCTGTTCACATTGAAGAAAGAAAGTCACACCGGTTTAGATGGACTTGAGAGCGAGTAAATGATGCCAGAACGATGATTTTTGGCTGAACTGTTCCTTTAAGAGTGCCGTTAGGCGATGATTGGACGGTTTGATCATGTGACTGCGGCAAGAGTCAGCGGCTGTTTCTGGGAAGGAGTTTGAGCTCCTCCAGATATTGATATAAAGATGATCGAGTGTTTTCACAAAGATCTGTGTCACGATGTTCATGTCTGAGTTTATTTCACTTTTTAGATTCTGTCACAACGTCTGGATCCGAAACCTTTCTGTTCCTCATAACGAAAGTCAAGCAAAACACGTTATCAAACACGTTACTGTAAGATTCACTGTCATTCTCGTGAAGAAGACTGTGTGATGAAGTCGTTTAGGATTAAAGGCATTTTAAAATGATAAAATGTTTGACTAAATGAATAAATGATCCTGGAATCAGATTCATCTGCATTTGATTTATTCGAAAATATTAAAGACACTCAAGCTCAAATTTGATCGAGCATTTTACCTTTTACTTACACATTTGTTCATTCAGATTAATATTAATGTTGAATATTAATATTAATTAATCAGACTAATTAATATTCATTTCCAATATTAATATAAATGAAAAAATGATTGTTCAAGCATTTTACCTTTTATGAATTTGCTGATTCAGGTTAATATTAATAAAATAAATTAAATATAAAATAATAAAAAAATAAAATAAATATTAATAAAAAAAATAATGTCCAAGAATTTTACCTTTTATTTATACATTTTCTGATTCAGGTTAAAATTGGTGTTCAATATTAAGAAATCCAATTAATTAATATAAATATTAATAAAAATACTAATGTCCAAGCATTTGACCTTTTCCTTCCACTTTTGTTGATTCAAATGAATATTAATGTTCAGTATTAATATCAACAGAAAATATTAATATTTTACCTTGTTCTTACAGTTTTTTTATTCAGATTAATATTAATGTTCAGTATTAATATTAATAAGAAATGAACGTTCAAGCATTTTACCTTTATTCAGATTAATGTTCAGTATTAATAAATCCAATTAGTTAATATTGAAAATGTTATATATAATAATTAATTAAAAAATATTCTTGTCAAGCATTTTACCTTTTCCTTCCACATTTGTTCCGATTAATGTGAATGTTCAGTGTTGGTATGAATGAATCATTTTGTTCTGCAGAATCTTGTGTGTGTGATCATGTGATCAGGTCAGATGTTCACGGATCTCTCTCGTGTTCCTCAGGATCCAGGAGTTCAAGGATTCTCTGAGCGAGCAGAAGATCGATTTGAAGGCTTTACGCGAGCTGTGCTTCAGCGGTACGTGTGGCGTGTTGGCGTGAGTTAGCGTGTGTTTCTCCACACTCACTCTCTCTCTCTCTCTCTCTCAGGGATCCCGTGTGAAGGAGGCATCCGCTCTCTGTGCTGGAAGGTCAGTCTCGCGTCTCTTGAGTTTCACTCGTCGTCATGTGACTGAACCGATGAAGAATTGAAATGATAGAAATATTCTCATTCCTCAGATCCTGCTGAATTACCTGCCGCCGGATCAGGCCTTATGGGAGTCTTTCCTGCAGAAGCAGAGGTTACACACACTTTTACTTCATTTTAGACTGTTGTTATATGAGGACGTCTCCAGAAGCAGGTTTGGGTAGATTTTGTGGTTAAATGTGTTCAAACACACTGTAAAAGTGCATGTTCTCTCATTTTCACACACTGATTCAAGGACGTTCTGAGGAAATTAAGCTGCAGAATGAGTAAAAGTGACTTTAAAGCTAAAATAGCGTCCCATGTGACCGTCTGTGAAGCACAGGGTCATTATGCTAATGAGCTCGAATCTGATTGGTCAGGGATCTGTACGCCCAGTTCTTGAGAGAGATGATCATTCAGCCAGGAATCGCCAAGGCTAACCTGGGCGTGTCTCGAGAGGACGTGACGCTGGAGGATCACGTGAGTTTCAGAGCTTTACACGGAGCAGAACTCTGAAGACACGTCTGTGTTACTGATCATGTGACGCTCGTCTCTCGTCTGCAGCCTCTGAACCCGAACCCAGACAGCCGGTGGAACACGTACTTCAAAGACAACGAGGTTCTGCTGCAGATCGATAAAGACGTCAGGTGAGACAGTTGAACATGAAGAAGACTGTGTGATGAAAAACGTTTTAAAATGAGAAAATGTTTGACTAAATGAATAAATGATCCTGGAATCAGATTCATCTCCATTTGATTCATTCGAAAATATTAAAGACACTCATCCTTTTACTTACGCATTTGATGATTAAATACAATATTAATGTTAGACACAATATTACTGTTAAATATTAATGTTAATCTAATTAATATTAATGTTCAATAGTTATATTAATGTTCAGTATTTATAAAAAAAAATTATGCTCAAGTATTTTACTTTCATCTTTTACTTCCACATTTGTGTGCCGATTCAGATTAATATTAATGTTCAATATTAATATCAATGAATCCAGTTAATTAATATTAATAATAATGTTTAATATTAGTATTAATACAAAATATCAATGTTCAAGCATTTAACCTGTTTTCTCCTTTTACCTTCAATTATTTTGACTCAGATTAATATTATTAAATTTTTATATGAATCTAATTAATATTAATAATGTTAATTTTCAAGCATTTTACCTTTTAATGTCCACATTTGTTGATTCAGATTAATATTCATGTTCAATATTAATTAATCCAGTTAATGAATATTAGTAATAATTTTCAAGCATTTTACCTTTTTAACCTTTAATATCCACATTTGTTGATTTAGATTAATATTAATGTTCAATAATAATATTAAATAATCCAATTAATTAGTATTAATGTTCAATATTAATATTAATAAAACATGTTCAAATGTTTTACCTTTTTCATCTTTTTCTTCCAAATTTGATGATTCAGATCAATAGTAATGTTAAATATTAATGTTAAACTAATTAATATTAATGTTCAATATTTATATTAATTACAGTATTTATAAAAAAAGGGTTATAAAAAGGGTTTCATCTTTTACTTCCACATTTGTGTGCTGATTCAGATTAATATTAATGTTCAATATTAATATCAATTAATCCAGTCAATTAATATGAATAATAATGTTTAATATTAGTATTAATACAAAATATCAATGTTCAAGCATTAAACCTGTTTTCTCCTTTTACTTCAAAATTTGTTAAAATTAATATTATTATTAAATTTTAATATTAATCTAATTAATATTAATAATGTTAATTTTCAAGCATTTTACCTTTTTACCTTTTAATGTCCACATTTGTTGATTCAGATTAATAATAATTTTCAATAATAATATTAAATAATCCAATTAATTAGTATTAATGTTAATCTCATAAATATTAATGTTCAATATTTATATTAATTACAGTATTTATAAAAAAATTGTTCAAGCATTTTACCTTTTCATCTTTTACTTCCACATTTGTGTGCCGATTCAGATTAATATTAATGTGCAATATTAATATTAATTAATCCAGTTAATTAATATTAATAATAATAATAATAATAATATTTAATATTAGTATTAATACAAAATTAATTAATATTATTATTAAATTTTAATATGAATCTAATTAATATTAATAATGTTAATTTTCAAGCATTTTACCTTTAATGTCCACATTTGTTGATTCAGATTAATATTCATGTTCAATATTAATATGAAATAATTCAATCAATTATTCCACATGCGTTGATTCTGATGAATATTAATATTCCTGTGTGAATGTGTGCTGTCAGGCGCTTGTACCCAGACATGGCGTTCTTCCAGCGGCCCACAGAGTTTCCCTGTCAGCTCATCCTGGACCCTCAGAACGAGTACGAGACGCTGCGGCGGCGTGTGGAGCAGACCACGCTCAAAGCCCAGACGGTCAACCGGAACCGCAGCGGCGTCACTAACGTGAGTGTGTGTGTGTGTGTGTCCTGGTCAGTGGATGTGTGTGTTCTGAAGCGTCGGCTCTCACCTTCAGGTCAGTTCTCCGGGGAAGGCACTAAACCTGTATCCCTCCAACGAGTACGAGGTGCTCCCGAACGGCTGTGAAGCGCACTGGGAAGTGGTGGAACGGATTCTCTTCATCTACGCCAAACTCAACCCGGGCATCGCTTACGTGCAGGGCATGAACGAGATCGTGGGTCCCATTTACTACACCTTCGCCACAGACCCCAACAGCCAGTGGAAGGGTAACTCATTTACTGCTTCCTGGAAGACAGCAGCTGTGTTCCCATTCACCATGTTCATGTGTTTCCGTGTCTGTAGAACACGCCGAGGCCGACACCTTCTTCTGCTTCACCAACCTGATGTCCGAGAACAGAGATAACTTCATCAAAAGCCTGGACGACTCGCAGTGCGGCATCACCTTCAAGATGGAGAGCGTGTTCTCCAAACTCAAGGAGAAGGACACGGAGCTCTACATGAGACTGGTGAGGAGCAGACGTCTATTATTACCATACTTTAAATTACATTTAATTATTTGTAAGGGTTTTCCAGTTTCCACTTCACCTGAACATGTCAGATAAAGCTGTTCTGATGGTTATTATTTTGAGTTATTGTGGCATAAACACAAAATCTGTCTGTCTCACAGCAAGAGCAGAACATCAAGCCTCAGTATTTCACCTTCCGCTGGTTGACGCTGCTGCTCTCTCAAGAGTTCCTGCTTCCAGATGTTATCCGGATCTGGGATTCGCTCTTTTCGGATCAGGATCGGTTTGAGTTCCTCATCCCTGTGTGCTGCGCCATGCTCACGTAAGATCGGTGAAGCTGCTGTGAAGAGATCTGTACTGCATAAAACTTCCTCAATGACTTCACATGGGCTGGTTTTCCCTTTGTGTTTTTGCAGACTGATCCGAGATCAGTTACTGGCTGGAGACTTTACAACCAACATGAGATTACTGCAGGTAACACACACACACACACACACACACACACACACACACTCTCTCACACACACACACTCACACACACTCTCACACACACACACACACACACACACACACACACATGTTTGTTTTTGTGAATTGTGGGGACTTTCCATAGACTTCAATGCATTTTACACTGAACAAACTGTACATTCTATCCCCCTACCCTGCCCCTACCCCTAAACCTAACCCTCACAGGAAACTGTGCAAACTTTTACTTTTTCACAAAAACTCATTCTATATGATTTATAAACCCATTTACATTGTGGGGACCGCTGGCTGGTCCCCACGATGTAGGTGAACTCAGGTTTATATTACATCATGGGGACATTTGGTCCCCACAATGTAATATAAACAAAAGCACACTCTCTCACACACACACACACTCTCTCACACACACACACTCACACACACTCTCACACACACACACACACACACACACACACACACACACACACACACACACACACACACACACACTCTCTCACACACACACACTCACACACACTCTCACACACACACACACTCTCACACACACACACACACACACACACACACTCTCTCACACACACACACACTCTCACACACACACACACTCTCACACACACACACACACTCACACACACTCACACACACACACTCACACACACACACACACTCTCTCACACACACACACACACACACACTGATATCGCTCTCTCACCTCCACTCTGTCTGCTGTTCTTCAGGATTATCCCATCTCTGATGTTCACGCCATCCTCACTAAAGCTAAAGAACTGCAGGACGGCTTGTAGCAGCCACGCCCCCTCAGGCTCCGCCTCCAGTCTGATGACTGACAGCAGTGCCGCCCATCTGACCCGGGTGGGATCCATCGTTTGCCTTTGTGTGATTGAGCGTTTGGTCTTACCGTCTCTCAGGTAGACGAGTGTGTGAGTGTGTGTGAGTGTGTGTGTGTTTACTGTTGCACTGTTGAACGATTATGAAGACCAACACACTGACACACACACACACACACACACACACACACACACACTGCAGACGGGACTCCAGAAACACTCCAGAACTCTGATCTTAATTACTACAATATAAATACTGAACAGAACAAAAGATTCATCACATCTCCAGTGTTTGATGATGGACTTTATACGGCTGTATTTATATCAGTGATTGTTTACTGTCTTTGTTTCGTT